>SZWC01008074.1:0-19542 GCA_023375785.1 Penium margaritaceum
ATACATATACATATACATATACATATACATATACATATACATATACATATACATATACATATACATATACATATACATATACATATACATATACATATACATATACACATACATATACATATACATAAGGTCTCCTGCTAACTGTATTGCAGCAGGTTTTCCGGCGGCGAAGTTGGCCAAATCTGTAAGACAACCACTAAAGTAGGCCGAATACGTAAGAGGGTTAGGCTGGTTGGTCGTAGACGTAAGAGAATTCGAAAACATGGCCAGATCCATAAAATGCCCTTTTGAAAAGGGCACCCAAACATGTCTTTTTGGGTTAGATGGTAACCCTTTGTTTTCTTTCTTTTGTGTGTTGTGCCGCAAGAAAATTTTGATTTGTGGATTGGTCATGTTTCTGACGTATCAACCAATCAGGGTGCAAGAATTTTTAGGAATGTATGCCCCCCCACGTCCGCGGACGACGTGCTCAGGTCGACCCACTAGAAAAAAATCACGGACATTGACCTAGATGTCCGGACAGACCCCGGATAGTGAGGAATCACCAGTCCGACGCGAGAGCAACAGGGTAAGGACTGTACGTTGGGTTGGTTCCAACCTTGGCCTCGCCCTGTTCTTTTTCACGGAACTGGTCGTCATGACTAACTCTTGTGACTCGTGAACCCGACTCCAAACAGGGTCAAAATGCAATTGAAAGAAAAGAAGTTCAACCACCGTCATAGAAGAAGGTAAATAGATTAAATTATGCCTATGATTACATCATATTGTTCTTAATATCATAATTAAACATTCAAAACTCATCCAAATTTGTCAAATGTATTATTTTTTTGAAGTTCATCATAAACGTGTGAAACTATAATGTTCATGATAAAGGAGCGAATTAATCTCTTTAAAACAAATTAATCATGAGATAAAACCGAATTCATGGAAAAAAATGAGAAGACGCCTTTTGAGGATTTTCTTCAATATGTTGGTGAATTGTCATACATAAAGTTGTATCGTCAAGCGCATTTGTTCAATTTTTGGTGGTTGTTTTTATATTTTACATCCACACAAGCTGGAATAAATCCAGCATAGCTTGAGGTAATTTAGGAAAAGTTTGCCCAAACCATACACAATGTTTAAGAGCACGCATGGGCAAACAAAAAAAAAGTTTGAACGAATTTGGGTGATAGTTTGGCAATCCTGTGACAACCAAATCTCGCTTCCACGGACGAGGTAAAGTCTCATGGCAAACCTTCCATTATTTGGTCCGGATTGCGAGCAATTATTTAGCCTCTTAAGAGATGCCAATATGAATGCAGTATAACCGCAATTATTCGGATGTGTTTTTCCGAGGTGTTTTTTTCCGGGATTATTCAAAGTACCGGGACCGAGTTTTGAACCGTTCTGGGAAATGCCCTCCAGGTGTTTAAGCCCAATAAAATTTGAAGTGTGCTAGCCGTATCATGTCCTCATATGCGAGAAACTCGTGACGAGGACACCCGCGACCGAATTTGCTCTCTCGAACTGGAGGGAGCGCATCGACGGTCGTCCCCCACGTGGAGGTTATCGACGTCCACGCGACATCTGCGCTTGTTGGGGATGTTGTCCTTGCTCGCGACCCAAGGAAACGCCCTGAGTCGAACTGCCCCGCGAGTGGGTTTTTTTCCTCAGAAATTCGAAGCCAAAACAGAAAACATTTACATCCATTACAAAAGTACCCAGAAGGAGTATTTTTCCAGGTTTGGAAATGATAAGAATTAATTACCTTCCAAATAAGTGCAGGAGTATGGTACTTTTGCTCGGTTACTATGTAACCCTAGGCACGCTTTGCGTGCAACACATGCCTCTTGTTTTTTTTTACCCCAGGTCATAAACGACTGAGGCGGGAGGGCTACCTCAACAGAAAAACGCCCGGGGGTTGAACCCGGCCCCCCAGGTCTAGAAGTCAGGGCGGAGGGTAAAGGTCAGGGTGCTTCCACCACAGGATGAAGCGGGAGCTGAGAGATAAGCGACAATCTTTGTTGTAGAGAAGGAAATTAGAGATGAGGGCCGAGGCGAAGTTGTCCTCTATGGATTTTAGTTTTGCGCGCGTGCGTTTTGAGTTCTTTCTAGAGAGCAGAGTAAATACGAGCCATATATGCCTTTGGAAGGCTGTTACGAAGGTGGCAATGATCTTAGCAGAAGGGGGGGAGGTTGGGTCTGCCCAACGTTCGGTCCACGTGAGGTGAAACAAGGTAGCGCGGAAAATAAACCAGGCAGCGTTAAACACTTTGGGTTGTAGAGGACCCAAGAGTAGTTCGGGGGCCGTGGGGGGGATATTAGGGAAGAGAGCAGTAAAGAAGGTCTCCATTCTCTGGCGGAGAGGGTGTAAGCGGCGACAAAAGAGGAAACAATGTTCTATTGTTTCCTCTTCCCCGCAAAATGGGCAAGCTCTGGTTCCATTACGGCGGTAACGGGTACGACTGGCGACTGGTAAGGAGCGAAACAATATCTTGGTCTGGACGTCTTTAGGGCGAAGGTCTAGAGGGAGAAAATAGTGTTTCTCTTGAATAGAGCGCCATTCAAAGCGAGAGGCACCCAAACATGTCAAAATCCTGGCGGGGCACCCAAAATTGTCAACTTTTCAGTGGGGCACACAAAAATGTCAACTTTGTGAGAGGCTTGCAAAAATGTCAAATTTTCTAAACGGCACGCAAAAATGTCACATCTGTTGAGGGGCACATGTAAATGTCTAAAAACAACCCTGTCATTTTTCTGCGGGGCACACTGAAATGTCAAGTTCTTTGTGGTTGCGCCACATCACCATACTGTCTATCGATTCATATTTTTCTAATACATGTCCGTTTTTTTACTTTCTCACTAAAAAAATAGAAATTTACAGTGTTTTGCACATAAACGTGATGACTGAACGACACCTGGCTTTGGAGTTTCAAATTCGAACGGGACCCCAAATAAAGGGTGGGTTTGACTCTCACGTACGTTCACGTGCGTGAAAGTTATTTCCACTTTGCGCGCAAACTGGGTGTCACTCTCATGCACGGGAACGTACGTGAGCAAAAGATTGTGTACTGCATTACCGTTGGGCTTCACAACAAGCCATGCAACACCACTATGCTACTCGTGCTCGGACATAAGTGTGTCAAGGCAATCATATAGTTTTTCTGATTAGCAGTTCATCTTTTCGGATGCCAATCATACATTGAGAGCGACAGACCACCTGAGCACGCCCCACATCAAGGACTTACTATGTGAAGGGGTTCAGGAGGAAAACGCCCAGTGGGTGTGGATTTCACGCACGCGAACGTACGTGAGAGCCACACCCACCCTTTATTTGGGGTCCCGTTCAAACTCGAAACTCCAAAGCCAGGTGCCCTTCAGTAATCTCGTTTGTGCAAAAATGCCGTAAATGTCTACTTTTACAGTGAGATAAAGTAAGAAAACGGACCAATATTAGAAAAATATGAATCGAAAGATAGTATGTTGATGTGGCGCACCCACGAAGAACTTGACATTTCTGTGCCCCCCCCCCCACAAAAGTGACAGGGTGGTTTTTTGACATTTCTGTGTGCCCCTCCGAAAATGTGACATTTTTGTGTGCCCCTCAAAAAAGTTGACATTTTTGCGTGCCCCTCACAAAAGATGACAATTTTGTGTGCCCCACTGAAAATTCGACATTTTTGCGTGCCCTTTTCAAAACCATGTTAGAATTGCGTTTTCTTCCATTGTGCGACCATCGAGGTTTGGAGGACGTCGCACGTGCATGCGACGCTACCCAAGCCACCTTTGTCCCCAAGCGTTTTTCCGCACGTGCAGAAATGCATTCCCGTACCATCAGAACACACATTGCTTCTGGTGAAAACACTTGCAAGTTAATGGCTGACTTTCGTGAGTTAGGGACCGTGCAGCAGTAGCAGGGATATTGTAAATCACGATGGATGATATAGAGCAATGTTGCACGTGTTTTTCATCTCAATTTGAATCGTAGGTGACGTCAACAAACGCCCTTCTGGGGTCCTAGGGAGAAGGAACGAAATGCCTACCAGAGCAGAGCGGAGAGCCTTTCCCAGACGAACGCGGTGGTTTCCAAATACCAAGAGCATTTGCGATCGTCAGTGGAATAGGACGAGGATGGTCAGTGATGAAACCACACTTGCACTTCCGACATGCATCAAAGAAGACGCAGCCGAAGGGTAAAAAAACTCAAAACAAGTATCCGGTCAACCAAAACAACCGGCCGGGTAGAGACATTCAAGAAACAACAATCGACCATTGCGCCAACGCCAATGACAAACCAGTTCACGCACTACCGGGCAGTTTGGGAAGTTGTGAAGGGTCGCATCCATTGCTAAAATTCCACTTGTGTTTCATGAATTTGTGTATCATCTCGTCAATTTTACAAAACGTGGGTCCCGGTCCTTATGCATGATTCGTAACATCGCGGCAAAAAACATAGCTCCTAGGCACCATGGTTATGTACTCGAGGTGCAATGTCGATCTTAGAATCTAGATCAAAGGGCGGTTTGCTATAGTACTGCGATGTTCCTTACATCATGAACCTCGAAAATGTACGAAGTATTGGCACCTTGTACTTGCTTGTGCGATATTTGGTGATGTTGGCCCCAACATGCCATCAAAGCTTTGAACAGTAGCGAGATGCTTGTATGCATATACAGATTACTGAAGTACGACTTCACGCTTTCGTTTTGTTCTTCCAGAAAACTCCGTCGAAGCTCATGTTCCACTTCGCACGAAGTAGGCAACATCTCATGGAAATCTCGTTTGACCGTGATGTTCGACAATTTATCTCAATGAAACGGAGGACAAAAAAAGGAGGTTACTAATGCTGAAGCATAGAAAAGTTTGGCACGTTTAAACCACACAAGATACGGAACCGAAGGAGGAGATATGCCGATGAGCTCCAAATTTGGCGAAAGGCGGAATTTTAGACCATCGTAGCCGCCAATGGGATGTTAGCATCTTGGTTTTGCAAGATGGAGGCTTTTCGTCACATCACCCAGCATCTTAAGGTAAAGTGAGACTTATATCGCTTCAATCGCGCATTGTCTGGAACTAGGTTATGTGTTGAAATTCTTTGCCAACGGTTTGTATCTACCTGAAGCCAGCGCGACATGCAAGTCAGGTGATTTCAAAACACTAGGTCGTCGCGAAGTAAATGCTCCCTCGAAATGGAGTGCATCACTGTAGAGATGCTAGTCTCGCGGAAGAAAATACATGGTGCCATTGCATACAACGACCTTTACAATGGATTACGTGGGAAAAGGTTCACAAGTTCGCTGAAAGAGACATAACACAACAGACTTTTGGATCAGAACCTAAATTTTACAATCAAAACAGAATGTCACAATCATTACCTGATTGCAACAATCTATGGATATTGTTCCACGACCAACATGATGAGGTCGCGTCAAGCTTGACGCAAACGCGTGAAACAAACTGTGGAAATCAAATTCAATCGAGCATCTCGACAGAAATTACGGTCAGGAAGTTTCCACCGTTATTTTAAAGGAATATATAAAGAATTACGAGTAATGAACAAATCACAACTTTATAAAGAAACAATAGTGTAGCTTCGAAAGGCGTGGCGATCCATGACGACTCGCGCAAGGAAAAGACCACTCCGACGAGGAGGACAGTCATTCGTTGTTTCAATGTGAACTTTTCCGAGCTCGCCTAAGCCTTTTCGACGCTAAGTTTGGGCACTAGCGTTACATTGGCATCAGAGCTGGGTCGACCCGCTGACATTGCCGTCGTCTCCACTCCGTCGTGACAATCCTCACACACCACGAGGAGTGGTGAATTGGTCAACGAGCAGCAGGTGACCTCGTGGTGGTGCTGGTGGAACGTCGCTCAGAGGTGTCAAAACTCCACCACCTCCATGAGCGCACACCCCACCTCCACCAATCCAACCTACTTCTGCATTGTACTACTCTTCAAAGGCTTACTGGACCTGCAAGCTGCCACATCACCCTCTTGCTACAGAAACAAGGGAGGCACAAGGGGCGAGCCAGGAGCCTTCAGCCATTTTTTTGGCGGGCGTCCAATCCGGGAAGAACAAAAGACCCGTCAGTCCCGGGTTCTCCAAGCAGAAAGGAGTAGGGAGAGTCATAACTTGGCCTCCGGTCCTCCGTTATCTGCGCCGTTTTTTTTGTTGGATGCAAAAAATTGACTACTACCAGTTCACCCCACTCAATTTTACCATTGTACTATCATTCTGTGGCTATTTTTCAAATAAGTGATTACTACCTTGTAATTTCCACTCTAGTTTGAAATTCTGTCTCCAACCTGCCAGTCTATGACTCGAATCAAATTGCTGGTGCTGATTAACATTGCCTGTCCTCTCCCTTTTCCAAAAAAAAGGGTGAAGGAGGTTTGGCTTGGGAGCCACCTCGGTCCACCACAGGTTTGAAGCGAGGCACACATAGTCCAATAGTGTGTCCTCCACCCAGTTAAAAAAAAGGAAAAAAAGGAAGAGGGTAGAGGGGGTTGGAGGAGGAGGTTGGAGAGTGAGAGAGCCAAAGCAAGAACTTGCCACAAGGATGGCCGGCCTTGGGACTGGACTCTCCGTGGTCTTGGGATGTGCTCCGAGCACCAGCCCCCGCTGCTCCAATGAACGCACGCCCTTGGGATCCAAGCAGCGTTGGGGGACATTTAGCGCCTGGCGCCCACCTCGCGAAATCGCGCCGAGAGGCGATGGCTAGAGGTGGAGGTGCCCGCCCGGCGTTGCCAAGGGGCAGAGCGACAACAGCTTCCAAGCATGGACAATAGCACGAGACCCCCGTCGCGGCCTCTTGGCAAGGCGATGGAAAAAGTTGGTCACTCGTCGTCGAGCTCGGTTTCGGCAATGAGGCCACACCCCTCCCGATCACTCCTACGAATGACAAGGGGTTGAAGGCCACCAAGAGGAACATCGCTGATGGTAACAGTCCTGACAGGGTTGCTGAAGGAGATGAGCATGTAGATGAATTGCTCGATGAGCCAGCGGATCACGTGGTCATTGATGCGGATCGCGAAGTTGACGACGAACCGGACGCACATGACACAGCCAGCAAGGGCAATAAGGCGGGCAATTCCATGCCGAAGGAACCTGAAGTAGGCGCTAACCAAGTGGAATGTGCATCTGACCGCATGGACGATGAGGTTCGTGCTCTCGTTTCGGCGGGAGGGGAGCGAGCCCGACCTACAAGCTGGCCGAATTCGACGGCAGCGCAGTATGTGCTCGACAGCGTCGCGTGTCGCCAGAACGTCGACGGACAAGTTGACCACCTCCGCGCCCGCCTCCCTCTTGAGGATTTTGCGCTGGCCGTAACCGTCATGGGTGCGCTAGCGTACGACGGTGACATGGTGCGGGTCATGCTTCATGAACGATCGCTCATGGTGTAGCGGATGAACGAGGAGCTATACGAGGAGAACGGGAAGTTGATGTGCGAGGTAGCGGCCGCTGACCACTGCGCAAAGGTGGCGGAGCAGGCGCTCGAGGAACTTCATGCCAAGAAATCCAAAAACCAGCGTGCTGTGCTCAACGCAACAATCAGTGCAATGCGTCACGCAATCGAGGTGGAGTTGGGACAGATTTTGGAGCACCGTCAGCGTAAAAGCGCAAAAAGCAAGCGTGCATATGTTCGCGACGTGCATTGAGCTCCAGTCGTCGATCCTGCTCTTTGCCTAGAAGCAAACGCGCCTGAACCATGGGTTCGTAAAGCTCCAACTGTGGCCTAGAAGGAAGGCGGGACGGGCTGTCGTGTGGTTCTTGAGCCGGCCGACCGCTATGATGGCACGTGTGACGTTAACACATTCCTAATGATTCTTCAGAGGCACCTCTGCCTTGCTTGGATTGAAGAAGAGGAGTGGGGTGCATAGGGAATACTTTCCTTGAAGCCAAAGTCATTTGAGATGCTGACGGGGCTCTACAAACAGAAGCATCAATACTCGGACCCCACCTGGGAGGAGTGTTGCGAACTGATGCGTGAGCTGTACTCCAAGCGTGTTCACTTGCAGAAGGCAAAGAAGGAGCTCAAAAGCCTCGTACAGGAGAGCATGTCGATGGAGCTGTATGCCGAGTTATTTCTGAAGACTGCAAAGAAGGTCCACGATCGCCGCCTGACAGAGCAGGCCAAGATTGACCTCTTTCAGAGTGGTTTAGCCAGCCCTCAACTGCGAATCTTCTGCCTTCACTACAATGGAAATGAGTGGAAGTCCCTGCATGCACTGGTAGCACACGTGCGCACGGTGTACAAGTAGAACTCCAGCCTATGAGATCGCAACACACGGGAAAGCAGGTCGGTGCGTGAGGTGCCATCAGCGCCAACAGGCAGTGCACCAAAGCGAGCAGCGGAGGCAACGTCTGAGCCCTCCAAGAAGTTCCGATGACATGGTGGAGAGAACATCTCCCTCTCTTCTATCATCTGCAAAAACTGCCACCAGGTTGGGCACATTGGGCACGACTGTCCCCAGTGTGACCAGCAGCAGCAGCAGGGACAACAACAGGGCCAACAGTAGGGTCATGGCGTGCACCAAGGCAAAGGGCCAAACCGCTTCCACGGTGGTGGAAAGAACCGCTTCCATGGGGGCGGTCAGCACTAGGGGGCAGCGTGATGGTAATGGAAACGTCCCTGTCAGCCAGGGACACCCTCACTGGGGGTAGCGTCAAGGCCAGGCATTTGCAGCCATCTAGCGTCAGGGGGCACAGGGTGGTCAGTGTGGACGCGGACGCCCCCGTGACGATGACCAGGACTTTGAGGGAGGTACTGGAGAATATGTCCACCGTCCCCAGCATGGTCGTGAGTAGGATTTTCACGATCCCTAGTAGGTACCTGTGGGCTTCTATTTGAGGTTGCAGTGAATCATGGGAGTGATGAAGACATGATGTTCATGTTTTATGATGATGATACCAAAAATTTTGAATTCTTATTGGCACAGCTTTTATCAATTGTTTATGTGACTTTCGTGAATCCTGAGTCCATGTACCATGATCGCTCATGCCCACTCTCATATGTGACCAAAGAAAACCTTGAAAATTGTACGAGTCTGGTCATAGCCACTAAAGAAAGTTGGTCAGGTGTGATAGAAGCTACACACAAAGCTCATGAGAAGAACTCTCTGACGTCAACAACAGTGGCAGTGCCTATGGGTCCAGAAATGAACAAGTCTGCATATAAAGAATGGAAGTTACTAGCTTTGTTCACCAAAGGACATTGCATGTGGGAACAGTTCGATGACACGGTTGAGTTTTGAAGAAGCACTCATACTTATCGGATCTACCACCTCGAGGACAGGCCCCCAGTGAGCCTTTTCATACGGAAGTCTAAAGCATCTACCATGCAATTCGATGGCAAACTGGCAAGCGTCCCTGCATGTATCTTGGTGGATATTAGGGCGGATGACTCGTTTGTGAGCGGTGCGTTTGTACGCACATGGAAATGAAAGTGCACGCCTCGCACTGGTGCTGTGGTTGTTGGTGACGACAGAGAGGTGTCAGTCCTTGGTGACTGTGTAGCACGGCTCACACTGCCCGGCTTTACCACCAATGTCCGTCTCACCGTGCTTGATCTCATGGATCCATTCGACATTGTTCTCCGGGACCCGTAGCTTGTGCACCACAAGGCACTTATGTGCTTTGACTCAAAGACACTACAGATTAGCAGTGGAAGGAGAATGGTCACCCTATCTCCAATCCCACAAATTCAAAGACCTGAAACGAAGGCTCAATCAATCCTCTCGGCGCTCCACGTGAAAAGGCGACTTCGACAAGGATGCCGCTGTTTTCTTGCAACCCTGAAGAAAATGGACGATGATATGGAGAATGAGGTACCCCAAGGGGTCACAAACATACTCTCAGAATTCTCGGATGTTTTCGAGGCATCGCCGGATGGGCTACTACCTCGAAGAACGGTCGGACATACCACTCTGTTGGAGCCCGGGGCTGTGCCTCCCTTTTGGTCTGTGTATTGCTTGAGCCCAACAGAACGGAAAGAAGTAGAAGCCCAAATCAAGGAGTACCTCCGGAAGGATTGGATTGAGCCAAGCTCTTAGCCCTTCGGAGTGCTGATCTTGTTTGTGAACAAGAAAGATGGAGGCCTCAAGATGTGCATGGACTATTGGGCATTGAACAAACTCACTGTCAGAAATCGGTACACGTTCCCGCGCATCGAGGACCTATTTGACCAGCTTTATGGAGTCAAATTCTTCACGTCTCTAGATCTATCCCAGGGCTACCATCAAATCCGGATCACGGAGGAGGATGTACCCAAAACGACATTAAGATCTCATCTCGGACACTATCAGTTTCAATTCCTCTGCTATGGACTGACAAATGCACATGCAACCTTCCAAGAAGTGATGAACAACATCTTACGGGAACACCTCGGCAAGTCGGTCCTGAAATATCTTGACAACATCCTCATCTTCTTTAAGAAACACAAAGGACACGAGCGACACCTCAGAATGGTGCTTGAGATTCTTCGTGAGAACCGTGTTTTTGCCAAGAGAAGTAAGTGCAAGTTTGTGCATCCAGAGTACCTTGGCCACTTCATTAGTAGCGAGGGGATCCGGGTGGACCCTCGCAAGGTGCAGGTTGTGAAAGAATGGCCTCAACCCAAGAACGTCGATCAGCTCAGCTCTTTCCTTGGACTCGCAAATTTCTTCCAGCGGTTTATGAGAGGCTACCGCACGTTGGTGAGCCCTCTCACCACCCTGACACGGAAGGCAAGCACATGGGTTTGGTCAGCAAAATTCACTGAGGCTTTTGAGGCTGTGAAGGCGATGCTGATCCCGGCACTGGTACTTGCACTCCCAGATTCAAAGAAGCCATGGGAGGTACGCTGTGATGCACCGGTTACAGGGTTGGAAGCCGTGCTCATACAAGTCGGCCACCCCGTTGCCTACGAAAGCCGCAAGCTCTTAGATGCAGAGACAGGGTACACCACTGGGGATGAGGAACTGCTCGCAGTCATGCATGCTTTCAAAGTATGGCGCTGTTATCTCAATGGTGCCGAGGGACAAATCACGATGGTCACAGACCACAACCCTCTCACGTACTTCCAAAGGCAACCAAACCGTTTATGGCGACAGGCGCGGTGGAGTGAATACTTGAGTCGCTTCATATTCACCTGGCAGTACAAACCAGGGAGGGCTAACGTGGCAGATCCATTGAGTCGTAACCCAACACGCATCAGCCTCATGTTGAGCAATCATGAGATCACAAACCGCCACTTTGCCGCCATTGCGGCGGAGACAACATTACACACAAACCCACTCCGCCCACCCCCACAACCATTGGTCAGTGTGAACATTTTCAAGAATCACATTCAGATGGACTACACTATGGATTCGCGGTTCGTTAAGCCGAAGAACATTGAACGCCATGGCCTTGTGGAGGCTGTAGGATTGTACTGGCATGGCGAGCAGGTGGTGGTACCCGATGTCAACAACTTACGACAACATATCATGTTCGAGTTTCATAATCCTCCTTCATCAGGTCACATCAAATCGAAAAAGACAGGCCATACTCTGGCTCAGCACTACTGGTGGCTAGGGTAGAGCAGTGACATAAGGAAGTATTGCATGATGTGTGATCTGTGCCTTCACAACAAGACTTCGAACAAGGCACCTGCAGGGCTCCTCCAGCCTCTTCAGCTTCCTGAGAACCCATGGGAGTCGGTGGCCATGGACTTCATCATGTGACTCTCGGAGACCAAGAAAAGCCACGATGTCATCTTGGTCGTTCTGGACGGGGCAACAGGAATGGCCCACTTCATGCCCACAACTCGCGTCACAGCGGAAGAGAGTGCGCGACTTTTCTATGACGGCGTCATCAAGTCGGCGTACCCATCCGCATCATCTCTAACCGTGATCCACGCTTTGCCAGCCGGTTTTGGCTTGCATTACACGAACGGTTTGGAATGCAACAGAGGATGTCCTCAGTATATCATCCCCAAACCTATGGACAAACGGAGCGCATGAATCGCATACTCGAGCTGATGCTCCGCATGTACATTGACCCAACAATGGAGGACTGGGACGACTATTTGGCTCGAGCCAAGTTTGCCGTGAACAATGTGGTCAACAAATCGACTGGTTTCACCCCATTCTTCCTCAACCACGGTCGGCATCCGGTGGTACTCGCTTCAATGGTGAAGTGTGGGAGCAGCGGTGATCAGGTGCCCACGACCCAGGCCTTTGTCGAGCGCATGGACGCCCTCTGGCGGGATGCCAAAGCCCATTTGTATGTAACTCGATAGCGCCAAAAGGCGTATGCTGACCAAAGACGTCGTGAGTTGACGTTCTCCATCGGATATTGTGTGCTTTTATGCACACAAAATTTACGGTTGAAAACGCCGGGTGCACGAAAGATGTTACCGAAATGGCTGGTACCCTTCACGGTTACACACAAGTTGGGAATTGTAGCCTATCGGTTCGCCCTCCCACCAGCCATGCGCATCCATGATACCTTTCACGTGAGTCTCCTTGCACCCTATACAACAGAGGGGTCTGTTCAGCCATGCCCTCTTGCTGTCCTTGCCGCGGAAGGCCACTGTGAGGTGCACCGCATCCTCCAACACCGTAAGCGTCATTTGAACGCACGAGTGGTTAATGAGTGCCTCATCCACGGGGCAGGTTGTGGACCTGAAAACAACACTTGGGAGCCAGAGTCCCGAGTACCAACTATGGCAATTGCGGAGTACTGGGAGGAACTGGCTGCCCGTCGGAACAAGCGTGCCCTCGGGGGTACCACCCCGGCACGAGTCCCCTTGAGAGGATAACGGCACTGGCCCTCGGTCTGATCTTTGGCTTACTCCCGACAGCATGTCACGGAGACGCCTGTGTACCTGTCGTGGGGTCGCTTCATGCAAAGGGGGAGGAAGCATGGCAATTGGTTTCTTCTTTAAAAGCTGAAAAATCTCTGAAATCTGAAATGTGCGGAATCATGATGTTATCCTCTCCATGGACTGTCACTTTTATCATCAATGATAGATGGTCATGTGCAAACTACCTCTTCACAAAGATAAGACCGGCTCGAGGACGATTCGTAACCAAAGGGGGAGGAATGTAACACAGCAAACGTTTGGAACAGAACCTGAATCTTACATTCAAAACAGACTGTCAAAATCATTACCTGATTGCAACAGTCTATGGATACTCTTCCGTGACCAATACCATGAGGTCACACCAAGCTTGACGCAAACGCGTAAAGCAAATAATGGAAATTGAATCCAATCGAGCATCTCGATGGAAGTTACGGTCACGAATTTTTCACCGTTCTTTTTAAAGGAATACATAAATAATTATGAATAATTAACAAATCATAACTTTGTAAAGAAACAACAGCTTAGCTTCAAAAGGCGTGGCGAGCCATGACGACTCGGGCAAGGAAAAGACCACTCCGAGGAGGAGGAAGGTCATTCAGTTTTTCAACGCGAACGTTTCCGAGCTCGCCTAAGCCGTTTTGATGCTAAGTTCGAGCACTCACGTTACAGACGTCCATGGCTGTAACATCTCGCAACCTCATGATAATAGTCGTCGCAACCTCTATCACCGGCTTTCTTGCTATTTTCAACACTGTTTCTTAAAAAAACAGCTTTCTTAAAAACAATTCCCTGACTGGTGAAGAGAAAGAAAAGGTCGCATTTTCTCGTACTTACTCCATGCATTTACCGGTGGACAAGTATTTTCCATTTTCAAATGAAAGTTTCAAGAAACAATATCGTGATGCTCCTTTATGAAAAACATGCTTTCTGGTAATACACGAATTTTCCAACACCAGAAGGCAAATCCTAGTCGCTCGATGGAAAAATTACAAATATCGCAGTGCTTGCTGAAGATATCCAGGCGATGAAAATCAGTGCCGGACGGCCAAATCTACCTGACGCCATCGGAGCATGGACACCAGGAGAAAATGCGACACTAGTATGGTCGGTAGCGAATGTGTCCACGAAATGGCCTCCATCACCATCTAGATGCTGGCCCCTCCAGGACATCAACACGGTGCCTTAGATTGAAGTATCTCCATCACTATGGGGGGGGGGGGGTCTGTTCAAACACCATGATGAAAATCTAGGGGTGCATTGTAGTTCTAATGTATTAGTTGCTGAGTTTGTGTGTAATGGGCGTAGCTACCGAATATCAATATCGTCGATCACGTGATTGCCTTCTGCACGATACCTTGGTTATGGGCGCGGCTACATAGGGTTGGAATCATTGGTTGGTCGAACTCAACCCACGATTCCAACCAAGTCAGCAGCTACCTCGCAGGTTCCTGTCGTCGCTTGGGTTGAGCAACGACTTCGCACGGCGTTTTCCCATTTTTTCTTCCTTTTTTTCATGCGGCTTTTGCCACGTACATATGCAGCGCGACAGGTTTTTGGTCATTTCCCTCTCGCTTGATGCATTTTTTCTCTCAGGACTGCACAGTCTGAAGCAAAAGCAACCAGCGCTAAGTGTGGGTGTGACACACTTAGAGAGAAAAAAAACAACGTTCCAATGTTGCACTTCAGATGCACAAGGTGATAACGTACCGTAGAGCGAGGCATATTCTTCCAGAATCTTTATTCTCTTTCGCCCATGCGTTCCTAATTCAATCCCTTGTCGTATGGGAGAATCACATGTGAAATAACTCTGAAGTGCAGAGGCAAGTGTCTTTGCACTGGATGCTGTGCAGTGCGCAATGTTGGGCTTCTTGCGTATGCTCTTGCTGCCACCTGATTGGTACCCCGATCTTGTTGCTTCCTCTCTCTGTCAGCAGTTCTTGTGTGGCCCTGTCTCGTGCCCCTTGCAACGCGCTGTCGTTGCCATCGTTTTGTGACCCTTGCTCGCTAGTGGTGGCTTGCGTGTGCGGGTTATGGGGAAGTGTTAGAGTGTGTGTCACGGCTCGCCGGTATGTCGGGACACTCGACGGCTGATTTCATAGCGTTAGCGCCAGCCGGCGCGCCCTCACTTGCTCTCCAGGGTTTTCTCGGTTATCACCTCCTGAGCCCATTTTCTCAGTGGCACTATCCTTGCGCATTCATGATCCAGTTGCGTAGAGTTTTTTTTTTTTTTCTACACCTGGCGCTTCTTTCGGTTTGTCATTCGGACAACCGAAGAGCCCCTACGCCTGCCGTGTTCCCACTTACTGTTGCTTTGGAGCCTGCAGCCGGGTTAGCCTATTTTTTCCCGGTTGGTTGGAATTGCGTGCCTAGTTGCACGCACGTGGATGAGACTAGATGAAGACACTTTTCTGTTGTTTCCTTGCTTCACTTCTATGTTTTCAAGTGTATCTTTACCATATCTCCACCTTTTGAACCATCGTTCATTCCATTGTGTTCTGTGCATCGTACCCTCTCACATTGAATGGTGTTTTGGGGGTTTCTTCATTCCCTGAACAACTATGAATCGCACGAGTGCTTCTGACAGGTTTTTTACATGTGGCATGCTTCCCAAAAAAAAAGAGAGTCCATTTCGGTACAAGAATCTCGTCTTGATCTTGCACCACACTAGACTTGTCTCGGTCTTGTCTCGTCTCTTGAGTGGTGCGATACGAGACTGTGAGACGAGACAAAATTGAGACCAAGGCAGGTATAGATCTTGGTTTCACACCACTAATGTCAACCATGTCGTAGAGCCACATGTCAATGACCTGACCTGCATAATTGACGTGTGTACAGCAAGATGAGAGGTCATTGTGTGGCCACGATGCACACACCAAGTGTCACGTGGTCAACCACCCATCCATGGAGGACTGGTGAGGCAAATAAACATCTAAATAGAGATATGCTACAACATCATGGCTTTTTGTGTGTTCTTCTACACAGTGCGTGAAGTTCTAACTGCTAGTGTTCCCCCGACTTGTGAAATGGTTGGGTGGTTAAGTCCACGGCTCCCCCTTAAGCAGAATGCTCCTTGAGTGTCCCACTAGGAATTTTAGGGATGGGCAAGAAAGCGTCAGGGTACATCTGCTCATGGTAATGAGGCAAGCATGTTGAAGTCTCGTTGGCCACTCACATCTCTCTGCCCTCTTGTCTCACTCTTCATGGCACACACATATGTATAGATTAAATGACTATGGCCTAACCTGGGGAGAGATCACATGAGTGCGTCCTGACTGCTGGCTCTGGCGACATAAAGTAGCCGACGTTCTACCCACGACTGCCCTCTGGCACATGCATGGTCGTCATTTGACTATCTTGCTTTGATGTGGTTGATGTTAAAGTTCGTACATTCTGACTGTCGTGCCCTTGATCCTTGTGACTTGCTTGTGGGTGTTTAGGGAAGCCGCATGATTTTCCCGGGTGCTGATCCTTAGGGGGCCACCGTGTCAGCCGTTGGTTGTGCAATGGTGAGAAGCCACCCTCGAATTGATTCCGAGCGGGCGGGCTCGACCCCTGGGTGGCGGTGCACGTTGGCTTGAACGTCTGCTCGATGCCGGCGTGCACTCACCAGCTTAACACTCTCGCTCCCCGCCTGCTTTTCTCTGTCTGTCTTATGACTTAACCTTGCAAGTCAAGATTACCACATCCATGGCGTCTAATGCTCTCTAACTCTCGCTGCTTGATTTGCAGGTCCAGCTAGGTAGTTTCCTAGCAACTACTTGTATCAGAGGATCAGGGGCAAGCTCCTACTCTCCTTCGATCTGGGAGACGTGGCTGACACGTGTGACAGCTTTCTAGCCGCCGCAACGGGCCCACGACCCACTCCCTGCCAACTCTTCGACATTTCCACACCATCCTAGCCCACAGCTGCCACGTTCACTACCGGCTCTCCGGCAACTCGGCTCATCTCAGCCCACAACTGTGATGTTCATTTCCAGCTCTGCGGCAACTCGGCGCCATCTTAGCCCGCAGCCGCCACGCTCACTGCCGGCTCTCCGGCAACTCGACTCCATCTCAGCCCGCAGCTACCACTCGCTGCCACCTCTCCAGCGGTTGAGCACCATCACGGTCCAAAGCTTTTTTTCGTTGCCGAGCTCATTGCAGCCCGCACTTGCTCTGTTCACTGTCGGCTCTCTGGCAGCTCGGCTCCACAACGCTGTCTGCGACTCCACCTCTACTTCCCTGCTTCTCCGCATTCTGCATCTCTTTGGCCACAGGGCAGCCCCGCTGCCCTCCCCTGCTCTCTTGCATCTCTCTTGCCACTCTACAGTACAGCTCTCTACTGCTCCTCTCTCGGCTGTCCTTCAGCCAAGTGGGGAGCTGCCCCGCAGCTCCCCGCTGACCTGCATCTTCTGTCTACCTCACACCTCTGTCTGTCTCTAGCTGTAGTAGCCTCACAGGGCAGACGCTACTTCTGCATGCAGCCGTCATCAGTAGCATCAGCACTCGGCTGTGTTTGTAGCCTTCAAGTCTGTCACGCTGGATTCACCGCTGCTCGATGGCCCACCTGATAAAGAGTTGGACTCACCACGTACGGCGGCCCGCTACATTGAGTGTGGGTGGGAGGACCCACGGGTCTTTGTCGAGCCACCACCTACAGATGACAACACACCGCTCTAGTTCCGTATGCTGGACAGCTCCTACTGGCATGAGGAGCTCGCCGCCGCAGCCGAAGCAGAAGAGTGCAAAATCAATCGCCAAGTCTACATGGCGGACAATCTCCTGCCATCACCACCTCGTCCCTCAAGCATGCAACCTCCCGGTGGTATGCAGCCTTCCACCCTACATCTGCCTCTAATCCGGGTCCTGCTACAGTTGACACTGCTGATCCATCCACGGCACGTGAGGTGCCTGGCGTGATCCCCATACTTCGCATCCACACTGACTCCATCAGCTTGGCCGGGGCCGTCCTCGACGCCGCAGCAGGTGCCGCAACAACCTTCTCAGCCAGAGCATGTGCTTGTAGGGCGTCCACACAGACAGCGGTGTGTAGAGCACTGGAGGCCAATGCACATGCAACAGCGTCGCTTACCTTGCTCGATGCTGCTATCGCCAACATCGCCACGCAGGTCACGGCAGCAGCTACTGCTGTTTCCAACGGCCTCCACTGCAGATGACACAACTTCCAGCGCCGTCGGGTCCATTCTCGCGTCTGCTACAGTTGCAGTCCTGACCCCCACTGGTGCCCCTCGTGATCTCATGCACCACATTACGAAAGGTGTGCTCATTGCTTCTGCATCAGCAGCTGTTGCAGAGGCCACGGTTACTGACCTCCTCTGCCTGTTGGTGGCCGTCGTTGGGTAGGTGGGGATTCTGTTCTCCTCCGCTGTCGTAGTGGTGCCGCCCCTCTTTGTGCTTCTCCCACGATGTGAGCCTGGTGAGCACATTCCCTTCCCCTCTCTTTATCATCTCTTGTCTTTGCATTCATCTCCTGCATCATTCCAGGAGACCATAGAAGCCTTGCAGGCTGCTCTTAGTGAGGCTCAAATAGCTTGCCGTAAAGTCGAGGAAGAGCTGCAACAGGGATTAGACGCGCAATAGGAGCTTGCCACAACAGTGGTCAACCTAGTCACAGAGCATTTAAGGGTCGTTCCTGCTCTTTAGGCTGTCCTACCTGTTGATGATACCGATTCTGTTGCATCTGCTGAGTCCACTCTTCGTCCCAACGCTCCTCCCAACTCCACCTCCTCAACAGCTATAGCTACACTCAGCTGGGTGCTACTCCCGGCATGGTAGAAAGACTTTAAGAGTGCGCCACCTTAGTTCACCTGTAAGCTGACCTTCTCCTCTTAGGAGAAACGCTTCAGCGTATGGGTCCAGACTGAGCTGCTGTGGGAGTACTACTCCCCAGCTAAGCCACCTTTTGTCCCTCAACCTGCTGAGGCAGCCCGTGTTGTGCGGACTCTCATCAATGCCGGGCCAGAGGATCACCTCGATGACATTGGTACGTACAATGCTGACCTAGCATGAGGCACCCCTGCCGATCCCATTGGTCCCTATGCCCTCATCCATCGCCACAAGACTGTCACTGGACATGCTGCCCAAAGTGCTCTCACTATACAGTTTAACACACTCCACATGCACGTGGATGAGACGACGGACGAGTATTGGGCGCATAGCTTGCAATTCCTACGCGACCTTGGGACCTCAGCCCTCGGTCCTCTCTCTGTATGCCTTTCCATTGTCGCTGGCCTTATCCTCGAGCTCTCTGATCTATATCTGCATGTTCTCCATGCTCAGCTCGAGCTTCTTGCTACTGTTCCAATCCCTACCATTTCAACCCCAAGGATTGGGCCACTCTATGAAATCACTGCTGCTCGCATCACCAACTGGTGGAGCAACCTACAGAACAAGTGTTTGTATCGTCCAGCTCTTGCTGTAGTCACCACCGGACAGTGCCAACGGCACCGATCACGGCTTCAGGCTTCCTTGAATGTATAATATGACTGTAGATTTGGAATCTAAAGGAAAAACCGTGCGAGACCGACCCAAGAACGGGGTCGATCCATCAAGAATTGAGGAAGTTACGCCCGGCCAAAGGTTGGACCGGCCGAGGGGAAAACAGGTGACGGGAATTCATCCCCAAAGACCAAGGCTCGACCCTCGGAAGACCCAACAAGGCCGAAGCGCCCCTTGGGGCCCGGTTATTCAATGATTCAAGGATCATTGAGGGCCAAGGGCGCTTCGGAATGGC
>SZWC01008074.1:19747-30577 GCA_023375785.1 Penium margaritaceum
TGACGGGAATTCATCCCCAAGGACCAAGGCTCGACCCTCGGAAGACCCAACAAGGCCGAAGCGCCCCTTGGGGCCCGGTTATTCAATGATTCAAGGATCATTGAGGGCCAAGGGCGCTTCGGAATGGCACCCCGATGTGTTATTACCAGCAAGGGCGCTTCGGGCGGCCGTCACCGCCGCTAGTGGTGCTGCCAGCGGCAGATTGCCGTGGTTCACGGAAACGGCCATATCTCGGTCGTTCCTCCACGGAATGATGCGATTCTTGGTGCGTTGGAAAGCTGGGAAGATGAGCTACGTGATGCTGAGGCAATAACGCTCATCCCATGCCCTTACGGAGCTGCACACGGCTCGGTGACCTCGGGTCGCCTAGGATGTGTCATCATGTACATGTAGTCTTGTATGTTGACACTTGAATAACAAGTACAGTTTACTCCCACTGTGCCACACGTGTTCCCGTGCTCCCCCAAGACGACCCTACGCTTCCGCAACCCCGGGAAGGTGTGTACCGGCCTCCCCTTGGTCGCCGTTGCCGCCGGTTGGTGCCTACACCATCCGGTTGAGGCTAGCACACCGCGCCCGGTTTACACTTGGTATCAGAGCCACTCTTGGCTCAGGGGCACAATTTCCTACGTGGCAACCTCTCCTGGTCAGCGTAGACCAGCACGCATCCCGTCTCCTTGGCGGATCCGTGCCCAAGGCCAACCACGCACTCCGGTGACAAGGCGGTAACCGGAGGACCCGTTGAGGAAGAAGTTGTACGGGACGCAACGATGACTTCAACCGGCTCGTCCTCGTTGGCTGCGACGTTTGACGCACAAGGCGAAGTAACAGCAGCCGTAGCACTACAGAAGTTGCTCGCCGAAATGCAGGCCAAGATGGACCTGTTGGAGAAGCAGAACGAGTATCTCAATCAAGAGCTCGTGAAGCGTCCAGTGACAACACCAGTGGCAGTCGCCAACGCAAACGTACCTGCGGTGGGTGTCCCGAGCCCGCCCAAGCCGGAGCCTTTTGACCCATCAAAGAAGGATGGGCCAGCTCCACACGCTTGGATACTAGGACTGGAATTGTACTTCACCGCCATCGGCGTGGATGCCTCAAGGTACGAGGTGCGCCGCGACTATGCCGTGACCCTGTTGAGAGGGGCATCGTTGGATTGGTGGGCCGATGTGATGTGGTCCAATCCACACGGCAGTGGAGCAGCAATGGTCGCCGGCATTGCGGCCGCGACCGGAATCTCAACCCCATCGGCTCCAACCTGCAGCAGTGGCGACCCTACCCTGAAATGGCCGACCTCGTGGAAGGAGTTCACGGAGTCGTTCATCAAGCGCTTCACTGTGGGTGACGTAAGGAACAACGCGTGTGCCAAGCTGCGTCGGCTTCGCCAAACTGGCGGCGTCGCCGAATACACCCGCAGGTTTCATGAGATCGTCGCCAACTGTGGCTTCGACTCGCACGAATTGTGCTTCCACTACAGCAACGGCCTCAAGAACGACGCCCGCGCTGTGACGGTGATGCACGACCTCAACGACGACCTGTCGGCAATGATCGCAGCAGTCGAACGGTACGATTCGCGCGTGCAACAGGCTCATGCCAACAGCCACAACTCTTTTGGTGGTGGTTACGGCAAGCGGGCCGAGAGCAACGTCACGCCCATGGAGATCGGAGCGTTACAACAGCGCAAGTGCTACAACTGTGGCAAGCTTGGCCACATTGCGCGTGACTGTCGGAGTCCAAAGAAGGGCGACAGCAAGGGTAAGCGGCAAGGGAAGGGGAAGCAAGCCACGAAGGAAGCAGAAAAAGCAACAATGGAGTCGGGAAACGAGGAGAGCCGGGAGTAGATGGCGTTTCTCTTGGCTCCTCTCAGCCCAAACCGCCAGTTGACCGCCCACCCGAACGCCTTGCGGCAATTAAGGGGGTTTCCGAGGTCAAGGCATGGGACGCGGGGTATGAGGAGGAGCAGCCCGCACTTCTCTTGGAGGCGCGAGTGAAAGGCGTCAAGGAGAAGGTGGGGAGTCTGCTGGATTGTGGCACGAGCCACAGCTTTGTGAGCATGGAGTGTGCTCGAAAGTGGGGCCTTGCGCTCACGAGCAAGAAGCAGACCGCTAACCAAGTGGACGGCACGATTGAAGTGGGGTACCTGGCCCGTCCCCTCTCCATTCGCGTGGGGAAGCTTCGCATAACGACCGTATACCGGGTGTGCCCGATGAAGGATTACGATGTGATCCTCGGTCGTGACTTCCTCCACAAGTACAACCCCGTCGTCAATTGGGAGGCGCGCACCGTCTCAGTCAAGCTCGGAGACAAGGAGTATCCCCTGCCTACGTGGGCCGAGGAAGAGGCCACGGAGGAGGAGACTTGCGAGGAGGAAGCACCGCAGCAGTCGGTGCCTCGCAAGGAAGAATCGGCGCCTATNTTTTTTGCAAAACTCTCTAAGTGTGAGTTCGCGGTGGGGAAAGTTGAATTCCTTGGACACATAATTGGCAATGGACAGATTGCCATGGACCCGCGCAAGGTGTCGGCCGTGCAAGAGTGGCCGAAGTTGCGTAGTGTGCACGATGTGCAAGTGTTCCTTGGTTTTTGCAACTACTACCGCAGGTTTATCCTTGGCTATGCGGGAGTGTCAGCGCCACTCTCCAATCTCACTCACAAGGATCGCGAGTGGAGTTGGGGAGTCAGCAAACAAGAAGCCTTTGAGAATCTCAAAAGGGCTCTGACCTCCGCGCCGGCCTTGCACTTGGCCGATAGCGGCCGTGAATTTGAAATGGCGACGGATGCATCGGACCTGGCCATTGGTGGGATCCTTTTGCAGGACTTTGGCAACGGGTCGCAGCCGGTCGCCTACTACTCGCGCAAGTTGCGCGAGGCGGAGCTGAACTATGCCACCCATGACAAGGAGATGCTTGCCGTGGTCGCAGCCTTCAAGAATTGGCAGTGCTACCTCGAGGCACGGAAATGCACGGTTTACACCGACCACCACGCGTTGAAGTAATTCAAGACGCAGCCGAACCTGAGCCGGCGGCAAGCGCGTTGGGTGGAGTACCTCGAGTCGCACTTCGACTATGAGATCGTGTACCGGCCAGGTCGCATCAACCCAGCCGACGCACTCTCACGGCGACCGGACCTGAAGATGCGGGTCGCGTCTCTCACCACCCACGAGGATGCCTTCCTTGTGAAGCTCTTCACGGAGGGATACGAGGCGCATGGGGAGTACGAGGCTCGGAGATTTTTCTTCGAGGCACCGTATTGGCGACGGCGCGGCACGCAGCAGGTGGTGGTTCCCGCAGTGCCCGCGCTTCGGTAGCTGATTTTGGAGGAGTGCCATGACAGTGGCCCGAGCGGTCACTTCTCCGTCCACAAGACATTGAAGACGGTGGCTCGCTTCTTTTGGTGGCCCACCATGTCGCCGGAGGTGGCTGAATTCTGCCGGAGTTGTGACGTGTGCCAACGCCACAAGGCACGGAGGACAAAGACCCCGGGTCTCCTCCAACCCTTGCCCATCCCCGAGCAGCCGTGGCAGGACATCTCCATGGATTTCATCACGGGTTTGCCCACGACAGCGGCAGGCCACAATGCGGTGTTGGTGGTAGTAGATCGCTTCAGCAAGATGTCGCACTTCATTGCGACGCGTGATACGGTGAGCGCGGAAGGCACGGCTCGGCTGTTTCTCGAGCACGTGGTGCGTCTTCATGGTGTGCCGCGGTCCATAGTGAGCGACCGTGACCCGCGTTTCACAAGCAAGTTCTGGCGAGAACTCATGGAGCGGTACGGCAGCAAGGTGCAGCTGTCGACCAGTTTTCATCCCCAAACTGACGGGCAAACGGAGCGGACGAACCAGACGTTGGAGCAGCTCCTCCGTACAGTGGGTGATCTGAACGAGACGGCGTGGAAACAGCGGTTTCCGGTCGCTGAACTGGCATACAACTCCGCCACGTCCACCTCCACCGGCAAGGCGCCATTTGAGGTGGTGAACGGGACAGTGCCCGCCACGCCCCTCAGTTTGCACGTCGCAAGCAACCTGCCCGCGGTAGAGTCTACCGCACGTGACTTCACGCAGATTTGGACGGAAACGCGACATGCATTGGCAAAGGCGCAAGCGCAACAGAAAGTGCAAGCGGACCGCCGACGCGCAGACGCAACGCTCAAGGTCGGTAACCGCGTGCTTCTCAACAGCGCGCATGTCAAGCTGCGCGGGGTCCGGTCGGACAAGTTGAAACCCCGGTGGCTTGGTCCGTTCGAGGTGCTCGAAATGCGGACACCCGTGGTGGCACGGTTGGCTCTTCCGCCTTCCATGCCTGTCCACGATGTGTTCCATATCTCCAAGCTCAAGCTCTACCATGATCCGGCCGAGCATTTTCCTGGCCGCAGTTGTGAGCCTCCCCCTCCGGTGGTGATCGAGGGCGAGCAAGAGTTTGAGGTGAAGGCCATCCTTGACCACCGTCTCCGTGGCCGTGGATGGGAGTACCTGGTCAAGTGGAAGGGCTATGATGCGGCCCACAACTCATGGGAGCCTGCCCGCAACTTCAACGTTGGCGGGGTGAATATCATCCTCCGGGAGTATCAAGAGCAAACCGGGACGGCTCGCTCCTAAAGGGGGGGGTAGTGTAAGCCGGACAGTGCCAACGGCACTGATCACGGCTTCAGGCTTCCTTGAATGTATAATCTGACTGTAGATTTGGAATCTACAGGAAAAACCGTGCGAGATCGACCCAAGAACGGGGTCGATCCATCAAGAATTGAGGAAGTTACGCCCGGCCAAAGGTTGGACCGGCCGAGGGGAAAACAGGTGACGGGAATTCATCCCCAAAGACCAAGGCTCGACCCTCGGAAGACCCAACAAGGCCGAAGCGCCCCTTGGGGCCCGGTTAATCAATGAGTCAAGGATTATTGAGGGCCAAGGGCGCTTCGGAATGGCGCCCCGATGTGTTATTACCAGCAAGGGCGCTTCGGGCGGCCGTCACCGCCGCTAGTGGTGCTGCCAGCGGCAGATTGCCGTGGTTCACGGAAACGGCCATATCTCGGCCGTTCCTCCACGGAATGATGCGATTCTTGGTGCGTTGGAAAGCTGGGAAGATGAGCTACGTGATGCTGAGGCAATAACGCTCATCCCATGCCCGTACGGAGCCACGCACGGCTCGGTGACCTCGGGTCGCCTAGGATGTGTCATCATGTACATATAGTCTTGTATGTTGACACTTGAATAACAAGTACAGTTTACTCCCACTGTGCCACACGTGTTCCCGTGCTCCCCCAAGAAGACCCTACGCTTCCGCAACCCCGGGAAGGTGTGCACCGGCCTCCCCTTGGTCGCCGTTGCCGCCGGTTGGTGCCTACACCATCCGGTTGAGGCTAGCACACCGCGCCCGGTTTACAGTATGGGTCCAGAGTGAGCTGCTGTGGGAGTACTACTCCCCAGCTAAGCCACCTTTTGTCCCTCAACCTGCTGAGGCAGCCTGTGTTGTGCGGACTCTCATCAATGCTGGGCCAGAGGATCACCTCGATGACATTGGTACGTACAATGCTGACCCAGCATGAGGCACCCCTGCCGATCCCATTGGTCCCTATGCCCTCATCCATCGCCACAAGACTGTCACTGGACATGCTGCCCAAAGTGCTCTCACTATGCAGTTTAACACACTCCACATGCACGTGGATGAGACGACGAACGAGTATTGGGCGCATAGCTTGCAATTCCTACGCGACCTTGGGACCGCAGCCCTCGGTCCTCTCTCTGTATGCCTTTCCATTGTCGCTGGCCTTATCCTCGAGCTCTCTGATCTATATCTGCATGTTCTCCATGCTCAGCTCGAGCTTCTTGCTACTGTTCCAATCCCTACCATTTCAACCCCAAGGATTGGGCCACTCTATGAAATCACTGCTGCTCGCATCACCAACTGGTGGAGCAACCTACAGAACAAGTGTTTGTATCGTCCAGCTCTTGCTATAGTCACCACCGCCTCCTCTTCTTCTTCTATAGCCACTGCCTCCACTTCCTCCTCTCCTTCCACCACAACTGCTCACGCCACTCAAGCTGCTTCACGTGGGGGGGATGGGAGGTCTGGGCGTGGGAGTGGCCATGGTGGTAAGGGCCGTGGACGTGGTGGCAAGTCTTCTACTGGGTCCACACCTGCGGCAGATGTCACCTGCTAGAACGGCGGGGCCGCAGGTCACTCGTCCCTCAAGTGCCCGGCGCCTCGAGATGGCGTGCGCCTTGCTTCTGCCATGCGCATTCATTGGGCCGGTACTGGTCTTGCCTCCTCCACCGCCACAACTGCTGTGTCTACTGTATCGCCTTCCTCTTCCACATCCTTTGCCTAGGCGCTTCCCACCACTCTTGCACCTCTCCAACCCCTAGCGCCGCCCTCCGATACATGGGGCTGGATTCTGCCTCCTTCCGGGTCCTCCTACTATGGCCCTCCCTCTGCTCACTACTCCATGCCCTCCTGATCCAGAGATGACGGGCACTTCTCTGACACGCGCTCTTCTTACTGCTCTTCTGATCACCGTGACGAGGAGCGCGCCCTTGAGCGCCATCTTAGGGAGCTTCTTCAGCTTAGTTCCTAGGACTGTGAGAGTGTGAGTGGCCAGTCTCGTGAATCTCTCTGTGAGTCGGATGCCACCATTTGTGGTGCATCCTCCGGGTGTGTGCAGGGGGCCTTGCCTGATGATTGGTCGTGGATTGAGGATTGGTTGTCACACACGTTCTCCACTCGTCTTGGTCACATGTCTCCCGATTCCCTTCTAGGAACTGTTGTTGTGTGCCTTGTGCTCCCCTCTTCTCGTATCTCCTCTGGCTTCTGGATCATTGATTCCTGGGCCAATCATCACGTGACTTCCTCTCGTTTGTACTTCATCTCTCTCGGTCCTGTTGGGTCCGTTCGTTTTGTTCGCACCGGCTCTGGTTTGCTCTTTTCAGTTCAAGGTGTCAGTGTTGTCCGTTTTGTTGGCCCAGGTGGGACTCTGTTCCTTCCTCATGTATTGTACGTGTCTGAACTTGAAGTCAGCCTCCGCTCTGTGACCACCCTTGAAGACCAGGGCATGGACTTCTCATCTAGCCATGGCATCGCATTGCTCCTCTAGCCGTGTTGCTCTCCGTGGTGTGCGCTGTGATCACCTTTCTCACGTCCCTCTATCTTTGCCCACATCTTCCGCTGCCCCTGCTCTTGTTCACGTTGCACCATCCTTATCCCTTGCGCATGCGGACCTCTTGCACTGCCGCCTTTGCCACATTTACACTGCTGCCATTCAGCGTCTCTTGCCCCTTCGTTTAGCTGTTGGACTTGACCCTGCCACGTTTGCGCCTCCGTGCTCCTCTACTTGCCTCGATTGTGCCAGTGGCAACATGCACCATTCTCCTTTTCTGGCAGCTGAGTCTTCCACCTCTCATCCCCTTGATCTCGTGCACGCTGATGTCATGGGTCCTCTTCCCCATGACTTCCTTGGTGGCCTTGGTCGTTACGTCCTGTGCTTAACTGATGACTTTTTGCGCTACTGCTGGACCTTTGCCCTTCTTCACAAGAGTGATGTCACTGATGTCCTTGAGCACTGGCTCCCGCAAGTTGAACGTGCCTGTCTTTGGCCCTAGCGTGTCTTTCGCAGCAACCGGGGTGGTGAGTTCTTTGGTCCCACCTCTCACTTTCTGGAGTCTCGTGGTGTTCGTCTTGAGTTCACTACACCGTACACGCCTCAGCAGAATGGCGTCTCCAAACGCTGGAATCGTACCCTGGCCGACGGGATGGGCTCCTTTCTCTCCTCTTCTGGTCTCTCCCCTCTGTTTGCCTTTGAAGCCATGTCCTACATGACTTGGGTATGAAATCGCTTTCCTCACGGTCCTCTCCCTCACTCTATCACCCCTTTTGAATGCTGGACCGGCCGTCGTGCCGATCTCCGTCTTGCCCGTGTGTGTGGCTCTCTCGCCTATGTCTGGCTTCCTGCTGACCACCGGGATGGCAAACCCTCTCCCCATGGTCGTCTCTGTGTGTTCCTTGGCGTCTCGTTGTTCTCCAAAGCATGGCGCTTCTGGGATCTAGTCCGGTGTCGTGTCCTTGAGTATTTTGATGCACTTGTTTTGAAACACTTGTTTGAGCGTGACATTACTCGCTTCTCCACGGGTTTCCTCTCTCCGCCTCCTCGGCCTTGGGGAGGTACTCCTCTCTCTCGGTCATCTGATCTGCCCTCAGTGCTTTCGTCACTCATCTTATCTGACACCTGTGAGCGATCAGCCTCCTCTGAGCCCTCGGCGTCCTCTGCCTCCTCTGAGTCCTCGGCATCCACTGCCTCCTCTGAGCCCTCTGTCTGCACCTTCTGGTCCGTCTGCCTCCCCTCCATGCCCTGACCCCTCTGTGTCCTTCCCTGTGGGGTCCGTGCCCTCTGGGCCTGCTGTGGGGCTTGAGCCCTCTCCTCTGTCTGCCCTACACCCTTCTGGCTCCTCTTTGCCTCTTGTCTCGCTCTACACGTGTGGCGATCGCCTCCGGGTACTTCCGTCTCATTCCCGTCCAATTGTCTTAGGTGATCCCGGCCTGCACGCCCTCGGCCTAGTACTGACGTCCTTACCCACTGCTGCGTCTGTGGTGCACCCCACCATTACAATTGGCTACTCTCTCATTGAGAAATCAAGCCCTCACATCATCTGTGGCTGGGTATGTGGCATCGTGTTTTGTTGCTGCTGGCCTGTCCCCTCTTCCAGCTGAACATCTTACTGTGTAGGTGGCCCAAGTAGCGTCCACCTCCTCCCTGTGGGAGCAAGCCATGAAAGCAGAGCTCGATGGTCTCTTTGAACATGGTGTCTATGAGCTGGTTGCTTTCCCACCGGGTTGCAAAGCTGTGGCCGCCAAATGGGTGTATCGGCAAAAGCTGAACCCGACAACACAATTGAGCGGTACAAGGCGCGACTCACAGTAAAGGGCTTCTCCTAAGTCCTTGGGGTCGACTTCGATGAGACATTCACCCCAGTGGGTCGTTACACCACTGCCCGGACTTTACTCAGCCTTGTGTCTCAGCATGATTGGGAACTTGAACAAATGGATGTCAACAATGTCCTTCTACGGCAAGCTTGACGAGGAAGTTCACATGGTGCAACCACCCGGCTTTACGAATGACATCAATCGGGTGTGGCGCCTGTGCAAGGCCCTCTATGGGCTCAAGCAATCCCCACGATGCTAGCACCAAGAGATTACAGCGACACTGGAAAAAGGGGGTTTCAGAAGGAGCACTATGGAACCCGCCCTGTTCCTTAGTGCTCCTCCAGAACACTTGTTGCTATCCTGGTTTAGGTAGATGACCTCTTGATTGCCTCTCCAGAAGGTGCACCGTTCAAGGCTGAAAAATCTCTCTTGCAGGCATCCTACAAGATGAAGGACCTTGGTCCAGCTTGTGTCTTCTTGGGTATGGAGTTAGAGCGCGATCGCTCACACCTCACCCTGAACGTCCATGAGGCTGCATATGTCTACAGCCTGGGGGAGTGGTTTGAATCGCTCCTCACTGCTGTCCCCACGGCTTCTACACCCATGACCCCAGCAGGGCAGACCCTGCAGAAGTCCTCAGATCCATCCAAACGGGGGGAGATGGTAGATGTAACAGACTACCTCTAAGTCATTGGTACCCTGATGTACCTTGCTACCACCACTCGTGCTGACGTGGCCATTGCTGTGAACTTCCTCTCTCAGTTCTCCCGGTGTCCAAGAGAGCGCCATCTTGAGACGGTCTTGCGAGTGGTGTGTTACCCTACTGGTCTTTGATTTCGATTATAATTATTTTTTTGTCTGGTTTCATTTAACGATTTTTTTCTACGAATAAGTTAAGTACCACCTTAATAAATATGTGTGGCCTCAAAATCAAAATGTTTCTGTCTATCCTGGGACATGGTACAAATTAATTCAGGTCACACAGTGTGAGTGAACGGAATCAAGGAACATGTGCTTGAACGAAATCAAGGAACACGAGCGAGCGGGTTTGGAACCAAGCACAGCGAGGTACAGCAGGCACAGTCTTACAAAGTCATGGCGTCATTGCAGTCCAATGTCGTGAATGATTCTCCTAATGGAGTATTTGTGCGATTGGATGATGCAGTGGAAGGTTTTGTCTGTGATGATGTAGAAGAGGGCTCGGACCTGGTGCGTGACGTAGAAGCAATCTCCCCAGTATGTTTGATCTGGACGATGCATGAAGGGGCTATCTTGTCGTGGATATTCTCGTTCATCGCTCATGAGGGCAAGATAAGAGAACCCTCGTAGAACGATGTTGGAGGTGGTTGAACCAAGGGCGTCGTGCCAGACTCCAAAATTGGTGGTGTCATCATCATTGAAGTAGAGGAGTGGAAGTCGTTGTGCGAGAACTATTGTGGGCCACCATGCAGCATGGTTTGTGGGTTCTCCTGGTGCAAACATGATTTTGATTGTCTTGTGAGGTGATCGGTCCACTTGTTATTCAGAGCGGATGAGGGGTTGAGGCGCCTGATGTCTGAGTGAGTGCCGGGACAGAGTTGTATGCACGGCAGGCACGTTTCCTCGCGAGTGCAGATTGTTACACAGTAAGGTGGTTGAGCAGATCCTTGCGTGAGGTAGGTGATGACGAGGAAGATGGAGGAGTGATGGGTGATTTGAGTGGGCGCAGGGATGGAACCTTGTGCGCTGCGGATGTTTTCGGCGTGACCCCAGGTCGTCGCGGAATGGGTGATGCGACCGGGCGGATCCTTGTCCCGAGCTGAGGATGATGCAGATGGCCAGGAATGATTGACTGTGGAAGGCAGTTGCCAACGCGACGCGAGAAATCTGCTACCGGCGTGGGTGCAGGTCGTCGCGGAAAAGGCGATGCGACCGGGCGGATCCTTATGCC
>SZWC01008074.1:30778-56976 GCA_023375785.1 Penium margaritaceum
GTGATGCGACCGGGCGGATCCTTGTCCCGAGCTGAGGATGATGCAGATGGCCAGGAATGATTGACTGTGGAAGGCAGTTGCCAACGCGACGCGAGAAATCTGCTACCGGCGTGGGTGCAGGTCGTCGCGGAAAAGGCGATGCGACCGGGCGGATCCTTATGCCGAGCTGAAAGCGATTTCAGAAGCGGAGGAATTGATTGATTGATGAGTGGGCGCAGGGGCGAGCCACGTGCGTTGAAGAAAGTTTCGGCGTGGGCGCGGGTCGTCGCGGAACTGGCGATGCGACCGGGTGGATCCGTGTGTCGAGCGGATGATGAAGGCAGATGACGGCGGACGAACGATAGATGATGGAGTGGGCGCAGGGGCGAACCACGTGCGCTGAAGGAAGTTTCAGCGTGGGCGCAGGACGTCGCGGAAAAGGCGATGCGACCGGGTGGATCCTTGTGCCGAGCTGAAATCGATGCAGAAACAGAGGAAACGATTGATTGATGAGTGGGCGCAGGGGCGGAACCACGTGCGCTGAAGGAAGTTTTCAGTGTGGGCGCAGGTCGTCGCGGAAAAGGCGATGTGACCGGGCGTATCCTTGTGCCAAGCTGAAAGTGAAGCAAAGGAAGTGATTGATTGATGAGTGGGCGAAGGGGCAAGCCACGTGCGCTGAAGGAAGTTTTCGGCGTGGGCGCAGGTCGTCGCGGAAAAGGCGATGCGACCGGGCGGATCCTTGTGCCGAGCTGAAAGCGATGCGGAAGCGGAGGAAACGATTGATTGATGAGTGGGCGCAGGGGCGGAACCACGTGCACGATAAAGCGATGCTGATGCAGATGATTTGATGAGAGGGCGGCGCGGATGATGGTGATGATGACGAGGAGAGATGAGGCAGAAACGGGTGGCTGATGGAGCTGAGGAGACTGGAGTGAGGAGGAGGAGGAGGGATGACGGAGGCGAGTGAAGATGAAGACCGAAGGCTGATGATGATGGAGGAGACGAGAGACAGGGAGCAACACGAGCGGAGAGAGCCGAGATGAGATGCGGTGCGGCAGGTGGAGCGACACAACCACTTCTTCTTGCGTTCAGGAGAGTGACGGCTTGTTCCCTAGTTGGCTCGGAAATGGGAGCAGGAAGACTGGTAGTGTCCGATATCCTGTCAGCAGGGAAGAGGTTGTTTGCGATAGAGGGAGTCAGGCAGCGGGCAGGGATACTAGACCGCTGATGTCAGGAGAGTGACGGCTTGTTCCCCAGTTGGCTCGGAAATGGGAGCAGGAAGACTGGTGGTGTCCGATATCCTGACGGCGGCAGTTTTGGCTGCAGCTGCTGACGAGGCGAGAAGGCGATGCAAGAGAGTGACTCGAGATGATGGATGCGGACGGGCTGAGGATGACGGCGAGGAAGAAGCAGATGAAGCTGATGAGGCAGGATGAAGGAAGAGGAGATACTTGCAGGGGCGGATGTGATGAGGGGCAACGAAAGGCAGACTGCAGGAAGCTTCTTGGTAGTTGACGGCAGGCGGCGGCTTCAGAGTTGCTTGCGGCTGATGTGGGCGACACGTCACCAGTTGTTAGCCACGGGCGCGGAAATGGGCGCAGGGCCTTCTTAGGACGACGATGTGTTTCTTCAGCGTAGAGAACTCGTCAGGTAGAGCTTCTGATGTCAGCTGCGGACGAAGTGGAGAGGCGCGAGGTGACGGTAGCGGCGACAGGAGAATGCGGGTCGAAGCAGCGAAGCAAGGGTGTCGGCAGAGCGATGACGCGGTTACGGATCTCTAGGTGATGTTGCGTGAAGCTCTGATACCAAGTCAAAAGAATGCAAACTCGAGAACAGCGGCAGCAGAAGCAAGCAAAAGCATCACGGCATGCAAGCGTACGTCAGCAGAGTGACGTAGGCGAGAGCGGTCCGAGGAGTTAGTCGCGGGAGCTGATAGAGGTTGAGACGCGAGGTAGCCGAGGTAGACAGGTTGATGTGAGAGAGAGTGCTGGCGAGGTGAGTGATGGTTAGCAGAGTATGAGAGCTGAGCGAAGGAGTGAGAGTGACGGAGCGAAGCGTTGAGATGGGTTGGCGAAGACAGGAAATGCGAGGGGCGAGCAGAGCGAAGACACGGCGGTGAAGCCGCGGAACCAAAGGGGAACAGGATGAGCAGAACTGTTATGGTTAACTCGAGGGAATGAACATCCTTGGTATATATCGGCAGAATAGGACAAAGGCATGTACAACAGCTTTATTTCCACTAGCCGGACGTGGGTGACAGATGTCACTTTATTAGGGGATCACTTGACCCGTTGGCGGAACGGTCGGATGATCAAAGAGCCGTTCGGTCAAGTTGGTTCGGGTGGAGTCTTGAACCTTTACTTCTGAAACTCGGATTTCTCCGAGGGATAGGAGAGGTGAGGCTGGTTCTCACTTGTTTCCGACATTCCCCTTGAACCAGATTCATCAGGATCTTTTAGTCGCTTTGATCCTCATCTTCCGAGGAGACAACTGGAGGGACCTCCGGTCTTCTTCTTGGAGGAGGAGGTCTTGGGAGTCGATGAGGTCTGGGAGCAGATGCTGGGATCTCAGATGGCACCAGTCCTATTGGCCGCGTGACCGGTATTGTAGGATCGTTGAGTGGTCTTGGCCTCCCTCTTGAGCATTGCAGTCCAATGTCGCGAATGATTCTCCTAATGGAGTATTTGTGCGATTGGATGATGCAGTGGAAGGTTTTGTCTGTGATGATGTAGAGGAGGGCTCGGACCTGGTGCGTGACGTAGAAGCAATCTCCCCAGTATGTTTGATCTGGACGATGCATGAAGGGGCTATCTTGTCGTGGATATTCTCGTTCATCGCTCATGAGGGCAAGATAAGAGAACCCTTGTAGAACGATGTTGGAGGTGGTTGAACCAAGGACGTCGTGCCAGACTCCAAAGTTGGTGGTGTCATCATCATTGAAGTAGAGGAGTGGAAGTCGTTGTGCGAGAACTATTGTGGGCCACCATGCAGCATGGTTTGTGGGTTCTCCTGGTGCAAACATGATTTTGATTGTCTTGTGAGGTGATCGGTCCACTTGTTATTCAGAGCGGATGAGGGGTTGAGGCGCCTGATGTCTGAGTGAGTGCCGGGACAGAGTTGTATGCGCGGCAGGCACGTTTCCTCGCGAGTGCAGATTGTTACACAGTAAGGTGGTTGAGCAGATCCTTGCGTGAGGTAGGTGATGACAAGGAAGATGGAGGAGTGATGGGTGATTTGAGTGGGCGCAGGGATGGAACCTTGTGCGCTGCAGATGTTTTCGGCGTGACCCCAGGTCGTCGCGGAATGGGTGATGCGACCGGGCGGATCCTTGTCCCGAGCTGAGGATGATGCAGATGGCCAGGAATGATTGACTGTGGAAGGCAGTTGCCAACGCGACGCGAGAAATCTGCTACCGGCGTGGGTGCAGGTCTTCGCGGAAAAGGCGATGCGACCGGGCGGATCCTTATGCCAAGCTGAAAGCGATTTCAGAAGCGGAGGAATTGATTGATTGATGAGTGGGCGCAGGGGCGAGCCACATGCGTTGAAGAAAGTTTCGGCGTGGGCGCGGGTCGTCGCGGAACTGGCGATGCGACCGGGTGGATCCGTGTGTCGAGCGGATGATGAAGGCAGATGACGGCGGACGAACGATAGATGATGGAGTGGGCGCAGGGGCGAACCACGTGCGCTGAAGGAAGTTTCGACGTGGGCGCAGGACGTCGCGGAAAAGGCGATGCGACCGGGTGGATCCTTGTGCCGAGCTGAAATCGATGCAAAAACAGAGGAAACGATTGATTGATGAGTGGGCGCAGGGGCGGAACCACGTGCGCTGAAGGAAGTTTTCAGCGTGGGCGAAGGTCGTCGCGGAAAAGGCGATGCGACTGGGCGTATCCTTGTGCCGAGCTGAAAGCAAAGCAAAGGAAGTGATTGATTGATGAGTGGGCGCAGGGGCAAGCCACGTGCGCTGAAGGAAGTTTTCGGCGTGGGCGCAGGTCGTCGCGGAAAAGGCGATGCGACCGGGCGGATCCTTGTGCCGAGCTGAAAGCGATGCGGAAGCGGAGGAAACGATTGATTGATGAGTGGGCGCAGGGGCGGAACCACGTGCACGATAAAGCGATGCTGATGCAGATGATTTGATGAGAGGGCGGCGCGGATGATGGTGATGATGACGAGGAGAGATGAGGCAGAAACGGGTGGCTGATGGAGCTGAGGAGACTGGAGTGAGGAGGAGGAGGAGGGATGACGNAGGCGAGTGAAGATGAAGACCGAAGGCTGATGATGATGGAGGAGACGAGAGACAGGGAGCGACACGAGCGGAGAGAGCCAAGATGAGACGCGGTGCGGCAGGTGGAGCGACACAACCACTTCTTCTTGCGTTCAGGAGAGTGACGGCTTGTTCCCTAGTTGGCTCGGAAATGGGAGCAGGAAGACTGGTGGTGTCCGATATCCTGTCAGCAGGGAAGAGGTTGGTTGCGATAGAGGGAGTCAGGTAGCGGGCAGGGATACTAGACCGCTGATGTCAGGAGAGTGATGGCTTGTTCCCCAGTTGGCTCGGAAATGGGAGCAGGAAGACTGGTGGTGTCCGATATCCTAACGGCGGCAGTTTTGGCTGCAGCTGCTGACGAGGCGAGAAGGCGATGCGAGAGAGCGACTCGAGATGATGGATGCGGGCGGGCTGAGGATGACGGCGAGGAAGAAGCAGATGAAGCTGATGACGCAGGATGAAGGAAGAGGAGATACTTGCAGGGGCGGATGTGATGAGGGGCAACGAAAGGCAGACTGCAGGAAGCTTCTTGGTAGTTGACGGCAGGCGGCGGCTTCAGAGTTGCTTACGACTGATGTGGGCGACACGTCACCAGTTGTTAGCCACGGGCGCGGAAATGGGCGCAGGGCCTTCTTAGGACGACGAGGTGTTTCTTCAGCGTAGAGAACTCGTCAGGCAGAGCTTCTGATGTCAGCTGCGGACGAAGCGGAGAGGCGCGAGGTGACGGTAGCGGCGACAGGAGAATGCGGGTCGAAGCAGCGAAGCAAGGGTGTCGGCAGAGCAATGACGCGGTTACGGATCTCCAGGTGATGTTGCCTGAAGCTCTGATACCATGTCAGAAGAATGCAAACTCGAGAACAGCGGCAGCAGAAGCAAGCAGAAGCATCAGGGCATGCAAGCGTACGTCAGCAGAGTGACGTAGGCGAGAGCGGTCTGAGGAGTTAGTCGCGGGAGCTGATAGAGGCTGAGACGCGAGGTAGCCGAGGTAGACAGGTTGATGTGAGAGAGAGTGCTGGCGAGGTGAGTGATGGTTAGCAGAGTATGAGAGCTGAGCGAAGGAGTGAGAGTGACGGAGCGAAGCGTTGAGATGGGTTGGCGAAGACAGGAAATGCGAGGGGCGAGCCGAGCGAAGACACGGCAGTGAAGCCGCGGAACCAAAGGGGAACAGGATGAGCAGAACTGTTATGGTTAACTCGAGGGAATGAACATCCTTGGTATATATCGGCAGAATAGGACAAAGGCATGTACAACAGCTTTATTTCCACTAGCCGGACGTGGGTGACAGATGTCACTTTATTAGGGGATCACTTGACCCGTTGGCGGAACGGTCGGATGATCAAAGAGCCGTTCGGTCAAGTTGGTTCGGGTGGAGTCTTGAACCTTTACTTCTGAGACTCGGATTTCTCCGAGGAATAGGAGAGGTGAGGCTGGTTCTCACTTGTTTCCGACATTCCCCCTGAACCAGATTCATAAGGATCTTTTAGTCGCTTTGATCCTCATCTTCCGAGGAGACAACTGGAGGGACCTCCGGTCTTCTTCTTGGAGGAGGAGGTCTTGGGAGTCGACGAGGTCTGGGAGCAGATGCTGGGATCTCAGATGGCACCAGTCCTTTTGGCCGCGTGACCGGTATTGTAGGATCGTTGAGTGGTCTTGGCCTCCCTCTTGAGCATTACAGTCCAATGTCGCGAATGATTCTCCTAATGGAGTATTTGTGCGATTGGATGATGCAGTGGAAGGTTTTGTCTGTGATGATGTAGAGGAGGGCTCGGACCTGGTGCGTGACGTAGAAGCAATCTCCCCAGTATGTTTGATCTGGACGATGCATGAAGGGGCTATCTTGTCGTGGATATTCTTGTTCATCGCTCATGAGGGCAAGATAAGAGAACCCTCGTAGAACGATGTTGGAGGTGGTTGAACCAAGGGCGTTGTGCCAGACTCCAAAGTTGGTGGTGTCATCATCATTGAAGTAGAGGAGTGGAAGTAGTTGTGCGAGAACTATTGTGGGCCACCATGCAGCATGGTTTGTGGGTTCTCCTGGTGCAAACATGATTTTGATTGTCTTGTGAGGTGATCGGTCCACTTGTTATTCAGAGCGGATGATGTGAATGAGGGGTTGAGGCGCCTGATGTCTGAGTGAGTGCCGGGACAGAGTTGTATGCGCGGCAGGCACGTTTCCTCGCGAGTGCAGATTGTTACCCAGTAAGGTGGTTGAGCAGATCCTTGCGTGAGGTAGGTGATGACGAGGAAGATGGAGGAGTGATGGGTGATTTGAGTGGGCGCAAGGATGGAACCTTGTGCGTTGCGGATGTTTTCCGCGTGACCCCAGGTCGTCGCGGAATGGGTGATGCGACCGGGCGGATCCTTGTCCCGAGCTGAGGATGATGCAGATGGCCAGGAATGATTGACTGTGGAAGGCAGTTGCCAACGCGACGCGAGAAATCTGCTACCGGCGTGGGTGCAGGTCGTCGCGGAAAAGGCGATGCGACCGGGCGGATCCTTATGCCGAGCTGAAAGCGATTTCAGAAGCGGAGGAATTGATTGATTGATGAGTGGGCGCAGGGGCGAGCCACGTGCGTTGAAAAAAGTTTCGGCGTGGGCGCGGGTCGTCGCGGAACTGGCGATGCGACCGGGTGGATCCGTGTGCCGAGTGGATGATGAAGGCAGATGACGACGGACGAACGATAGATGATGGAGTGGGCGCAGGGGCGAACCACGTGCGCTGAAGGAAGTTTCGGCGTGGGCGCAGGACGTTGTGGAAAAGGCGATGCGACCGGGTGGATCCTTGTGTCGAGCTGAAATCGATGCAGAAACAGAGGAAACGATTGATTGATGAGTGGGCGCAGGGGCGGAACCACGTGCGCTGAAGGAAGTTTTCAGCGTGGGCGCAGGTCGTCGCGGAAAAGGCGATGCGACCGGGCGTATCCTTGTGCCGAGCTGAAAGCGAAGCAAAGGAAGTGATTGATTGATGAGTGGGCGCAGGGGCAAGCCACGTGCGCTGAAGGAAGTTTTCGGCGTGGGCGCAGGTCTTCACAGAAAAGGCGATGCGACCGGGCGGATCCTTGTGCCGAGCTGAAAGCGATGCGGAAGCGGAGGAAACGATTGATTGATGAGTGGGTGCAGGGGCGGAACCACGTGCACGATAAAGCGATGCTGATGCAGATGATTTGATGAGAGGGCGGCGCGGATGATGGTGATGATGACGAGGAGAGATGAGGCAGAAACGGGTGGCTGATGGAGCTGAGGAGACTGGAGTGAGGAGGAGGAGGAGGGATGACGAAGGCGAGTGAAGATGAAGACCGAAGGCTGATGATGATGGAGGAGACGAGAGACAGGGAGCGACATGAGCGGAGAGAGCCAAGATGAGACGCGGTGCGGCAGGTGGAGCGACACAACCACTTCTTCTTGCGTTCAGGAGAGTGACGGCTTGTTCCCTAGTTGGCTCGGAAATGGGAGCAGGAAGACTGGTGGTGTCCGATATCCTGTCAGCAGGGAAGAGGTTGGTTGCGATAGAGGGAGTCAGGTAGCGGGCAGGGATACTAGACCGCTGATTTCAGGAGAGTGACGGCTTGTTCCCCAGTTGGCTCGGAAATGGGAGCAGGAAGACTGGTGGTGTCCGATATCCTGACGGCGGCAGTTTTGGCTGCAGCTGCTGACGAGGCGAGAAGGCGATGCGAGAGAGCGACTCGAGATGATGGATGCGGGCGGGGTGAGGATGACGGCGAGGAAGAAGCAGATGAAGCTGATGACGCAGGATGAAGGAAGAGGAGATACTTGCAGGGGCAGATGTGATGAGGGGCAACGAAAGGCAGACTGCAGGAAGCTTCTTGGTAGTTGACGGCAGGCGGCGGCTTCAGAGTTGCTTGCGGCTGATGTGGGCGACACGTCACCAGTTGTTAGCCACGGGCGCGGAAATGGGCGCAGGGCCTTCTTAGGACAACGATGTGTTTCTTCAGTGTAGAGAACTCGTTAGGCAAAGCTTCTGATGTCAGCTGCGGACGAAGCGGAGAGGCGCGAGGTGACGGTAGCGGCGACAGGAGAATGCGGGTCGAAGCAGCGAAGCAAGGGTGTCGGCAGAGTGATGACGCGGTTACGGATCTCCAGGTGATGTTGCCTGAAGCTCTGATACCATGTCAGAAGAATGCAAACTCGAGAACAGCGGCAGCAGAAGCAAGCAGAAGCATCAGGGCATGCAAGCGTACGTCAGCAGAGTGACGTAGGCGAGAGCGGTCCGAGGAGTTAGTCGCGGGAGCTGATAGAGGCTGAGACGCGAGGTAGCCGAGGTAGACAGGTTGATGTGAGAGAGAGTGCTAGCGAGGTGAGTGATGGTTAGCAGAGTATGAGAGCTGAGCGAAGGAGTGAGAGTGACGGAGCGAAGCGTTGAGATGGGTTGGCGAAGACAGGAAATGCGAGGGGCGAGCAGAGCGAAGACACGGCGGTGAAGCCGCAGAACCAAAGGGGAACAGGATGAGCAGAACTGTTCTGGTTAACTCGAGGGAATGAACATCCTTGGTATATATCGGCAGAATAGGACAAAGGCATGTACAACAGCTTTATTTCCACTAGCCGGACGTGGGTGACAGATGTCACTTTATTAGGGGATCACTTGACCCGTTGGCGGAACTGTCGGATGATCAAAGAGCCGTTCGGTCAAGTTGGTTCGGGTGGAGTCTTGAACCATTACTTCTGAGACTCGGATTTCTCCGAGGGATAGGAGAGGTGAGGCTGGTTGTCACTTATTTCTGACAAGAATGGCTTTATTTTATAAAGCCATTCTTGCTGGCTAGCAGCGTCCACTTCGAATTTCGGATGTTCAAATCTCCTTGTGTTGCGCGCTGGTGTATCCGTCGTGCAAATCCAGTTCTTGGCCACGGTTTGTCGGAAATGAGTGGACTGAGGAACCACTGCAAGGCAATGGCGGCTCTGCAAAATCTGGGTGCACGCGCACACCGTTCAAGGTCTCGCTCGGCGGAGGTCAAACCGTTTCGTCGACGAAATCAAAGAGCATGTTTTTTTGTTCAACGAAAGTTAACGTTCCACCTCCAATATTCTTTTGTAAAAAAACCTGAACGAAATGATGGAACACATAAATAGCATTAAAAAAACCGAAATCAAAGATCAGTACGGTATGCACTCTCCACAGCTCGCACTGGGCTGTACTTTCGTGCGCAGCCGTCAATGCCTGTTGACGGTTTCACTGACAGCGACTGGGCACATGACTCTGATGCATGTAGTAGAACATGGTACATCTTCATGATTGGTGGAACAGTAGTCTCATAGAAAAGTGGAAAACAAGCGTGTGTTGCCCGCAGTACCGTTGAGGCTGAGTATGTTGCTCTTGGCGTAGGTACATGTGAAGCTTTCTGGCTTTGTTGTCTGCTGTAGAAGTTGCGTGTCCCCATTCGCTGCATCTCTCCACGCTGTGAAAATCAAAGCACAAAGGCCATTACAGAAAACAATGGCATCCACCACTCTCGCACCAAGCATAACAACGTGTGGCATCACTTTGTTCGCGAGTGCATTGCTGTTGGCATTGTCCGAGTTGTTTGGGTGGACCCACGGTCTTGAAGAGTTGACTTTCTAACAAAGGCTCTCAGCCGAAATGTTCTCAAGATTGCTGTCCATGCTGTTGGTCTCATCTGTCACCATGACCCAGGTTGACGTGCATGATGCCCGTCTGCCTCTCCATGTTCCGAGCTCTCACATTCGTGTGTATGTGTCGTATTCTAGTGTGCGTGGGTTGTTTGCCTGCAGGTCATGGGGGAGTGTTGTAGTCTCGTTGGCCACTCACATCTCTATGTCCTCTTGTCTGACTCTTCATGGCACACGCATATGTACAGATTAAATGACTATGGCGTGACCTAGGGAGGCGTCACGTGAGCGCGTCCTGACTGCTGGCTCTGGCGACATGAAGCAACCAAAGTTCTACCCAAGAGTGCCCTCTGGCACATGCATGGCCGCCATTTGACTATCTTGCTTTGATGTGGTTGATGTTAAAGTTCGTACATTCTGACTGCCGTGCCCTGCATCCTTGTACTTTCTTGTGGGTGTTTGGGGGAGCTGCATGATTTCCCTGGGTGCTGATCTTTAGGGGGCCACCGTGTCAGCCATTGGCTTTGCACTTGTGAGAAGGCACCCTCTGATTTCTTTCGAGCGGGTGGGCTCGACCTCCGGGTGGCGGTGCACGTCGGCTTGAGTGTCTGCTTGATGTCGGCGTGCACCCACCGACAAAACAATCTCACTCCCCACCCCCTGTTCCCTGTCCGTCTTATGACTTGACCTTGCAAGTCAAGATTACCACATCCATGGCGTCCGATGCTCTCTAGCTCTCGCTGCTTGATTTACATGTCCAGCTAGGTAGTTTCGTAGCAAACTCCTCACACTCGTCCGCTTGGCATTTCTCTCACCAATTGTACCATCAGTGGCATACCTCGAAATGGTGCCTACTTCCTGTTGAAGTTCGTTGGACACTCACATCTCTCTGCCCTCTTGTCTCCCCCTCCATGCACACACATGTACATATTAAGCTGACATGGCCTCACCTGGGAAGACGTCAAGCAAGCCAACTGTGACTGGCGTTTCTGGCTACCTGCACCCAGGAGTGCGCTCTGGCACTTGTGTGGCCATGACCTGACTCTTATCTCGTGTGGGAAGGTGCTAGGGCTCGTTCACTCTTACTACCGTGCCCTACATCATGTTTGCTTGCCTTGAGTGTTTTATGGGGGAGTTGTATTTCCCGGGTGCTGATCCTTGGGGGCCACCGTGCCGGGTTCGCCTGTGCATCAGTGAGTAGCCGCCGTTCGGTTTTATGCCGAGCGGTCGGGCTCGACCCCCGGGTGGCGGCATGTGCTTGCTTGGGTGTGATGTCCAAGGCGAGTGCACGCTCACCGGCTTCCATCTCTCGCTCACTCCCCCTCGCCACTACTCTCCTCTGTTTTGTGTCCGAGCAAGTAAAGGCAAGCTTTTCCGCATCCATGGCGTCATGTGGCCCCTGTCCATGACTGCGTGCCTTTCCTCATTCACACTAGGAAGCTTCTGAGTAACTACTGGTATCAGAGCATGTGAGAGTCTCGTCCACAGCTTGTCGATCCTCGGCTTCCATCTCGGCGCAACTCACGCACCCGGTCCTCCTCACTACGGCCCACCTTCCTCGCACTACTCGGCACCCTCCTGGCCGCGGGATGACGGGCATCTGTCCGACCGCTCCTCCGACCGCTCCTCTGATCGCTCCTCTGACCGTCGTGACAAGGAGCGTGTCCTTGAGCGCCGCCTCACTGAACTTCTCCACCTTCGCTCTCACGGAGGTGAGAATGTGAGTGGCCTGTGTCGTATCTCTGCATGTGAGACTGACGCCACCCTCCGGGGTGCAACGTCTGGTGGTGTGCAAGGGGACCTGTCTGATGCTTGTGACTGGATTGAGGATTGAAAATCTCACACGTTCCCCACTCGTCTTGGCACAGCCTTGTCCATGTTGCTACGTGGCTCTGTGGCTGTCTGTCTTGTGCTCCCTACCACTCGTGTATCCCCTGGCCTCTGGATCATTGATTCAGGGGCCACCCATCACATGACCTCCTGCCGCTCCTCCTTTGTCTCCCTTGGTCCCGTTGGCTCTGTTCGCTCTGTCCGCACTGGCTTAGGCCAGCTTCTCCCCGTTCATGGCGTTGGTGTGGAAAAATTCGTTGGCCCTGGTGGTACCGTGTATCTCCCTGACGTGCTGTATGTCCCTGACCTGGAGGTCAGTCTGCTCTCTGTGACCACCCTTGACGATCAGGGCATGGACTTTTCGTCCAGTCACGGTCTTGCCTCTATCTCTCTACGCTCATCTGGCCATGTTGTTCTCCGCGGTGTGCGTTGTGACCGGCTCTTTTGTGTGCCACTTTCCCTTCCCTCGTCTTCCGCTGCCTTTGCTTTCATTCATGTGGCACCTTCCTTGTCCCTTGCTCATGCTGCCCTCTTGCATCGTCGGCTGTGTCATCTTCACACTGCTGCCATTCAGCGCCTCTTGCACCTTTAGCCGGCTGTGGCCCTCGATCCGGCCACCTTTGCATCTCCATGCTCCACCGACTGTCTTGACTGTGCCTCTGGCAAAATGCACCGCTCCCCATTCTCTACCTCTGAGTCTACCTCCTCTCACCCTCTTGATCTTGTTCATGCTGACGTGATGGGTCCCTTGCCCCACACATTCTTGGGCGGTCTTGGTCGTTACGTTCTTTGCCTGACTGACGACTTCTCCCGATATCGCTGGGTCTTTGCTCTCCGTCACAAGAGTGATGTCACTGATGTCCTTGAGACCTGGCTTCCACAGGCCGAACACGCCTGTCTCCGCCCTTTGCGTGTATTTCGTAGTGACCGTGGCGAGGAATTTCTTGGTTCCATTTCCCGCTTTCTTGAGTCTCGTGGGGTTCACATTGAATGCACCGCTCCCTACACCCCCCAGCAAAACGGGGTGTCCGAGCGCTGGAATCGGACCCTTGCTGATGGTGTGCGGTCCCTCCATACTGAGTCTGGTCAATCTCCTCTCTTTGCCTTTGAGGCCATGTCCTATATGACGTGGGTGTGGAACAGGGTCCCTCATGGTCCCCTCCCCCACACTGTCACTCCTTTCGCACGCTGGACGGGTCGGCGTGCCGACCAGCGCCTTGCCCGCGTCTGGGGCTGCCTTGCTTTTGTGTGGCTCCCTGTCGACCACAGGGATGGCAAACTCTCCCCTCGTGGCTGCCTGTGCATTTTCCTCGGTGTCTCTCCCTTCTCCAAGGCTTGGCGGTTCTGGGATCCCTCCCACAGTCGCGTCATTGAGTCTCGGGATGCCCTGTTCTTTGAACACTTGTTCGAACGTGACGTCTCCCGCTTCACTGGGTCTCTCCCTCCGCTTGGTCGGGATGGGGGTGGTCTTTCTCCCCCTGCTGGCGTCTCTCCTCTTCCCCCCTCTGGGATCTCTCCTCTTCCCTCCGAACGTCCCTCGAACCCCTCTCCGGCTGTTGCTCCTCCTCCCTCCTCTCCGAGTGTGCCCCTAGCTTCTCCTGCTGTCTTCGTGTCTCCTCTCTCATCCACTCCTGCTGTGCACCCCACTTCTCCTACTGCCACTGCACACCCCATTTCTCCTACTACACCCACTCACCCTGCCTCTCCAGCCGCTGCTGTGCAACCAGCCTCTCCCACCGTCACTGTACACCCGTCCTCTTCTACGCACCCTGCCTCACCAGTTCAGTCCACCTCTACCAAGTCTGCTCCCCCCGTGTCACCCTACACACGTGGGGGTCGTCTCCGTGCACTCCCCTCCCAGTCCCATCCTGTGGTCTCTGGTGACCCTGGCCTTCGCGCCCTTGGCCTTGTGACCTCTGACCTATCTGTCGCGGCCTCCGTTATACACCCTAGCACTACACTTGGCTACTCCCTAATTGAGCAGGAGTTTCACTCCGCTCTCTCGTCGTCCGTCGCCGGGTATGTTGCCTCGTGTTTTGCCACGGCCGGCCTCTCCCCACTCCCGCCTGAACCTGTGACTGTGCAGGCAGCATGTGCAGCCACTGACTCCTCTCTATGGGAGCAGGCCACGAAGGCTGAACTCAATGCACTATCAGAGCACAGTGTGTACGAACTGGTGGATCTACCCCCAGGCCGCAAAGCTATTGCGGCCAAGTGGGTGTATCGATGTAAACTCAACCCAGAAAACACTGTGGAGCGATACAAAGCGCGTCTCACTGCAAAGGGGTTCTCCCAGATCCCTGGTGTGGACTTTGACGAGACGTTTGTACCTGTTGGCCGCTATACCACTGCCAGGGCACTGCTCAGCATAGTCGCTCAGCATGACTGGGAGTTGGAGCAAATGGACGTCAATAATGCATTTTTGCATGACAAGCTGGATGAGGAGATCTACATGGTACAGCCACCCGGTTTCTCGGATGGTACGAACCGTGTGTGGCAGCTGCGCAAGGCCCTCTATGGACTCAAACAGTCCCCCAGTTGCTGGAATCAGGAGATCATAACAACCTTGGAGAAGGGCGGCTTCAAGAGGAGTCTAGTGGACCCCACTCTATTTCTCAGTCCCCCTTCACAGATATTGGTTTCCATCCTGGTCTATGTTGATGATCTCCTCATTGCATCCCCTAACATGTCTGCAGTCTCTACGACTAAGTCCCTTCTCCAGGCAGCCTATAAGATGAAGGATATGGGCCCGGCCCGCGAGTTCTTGGGCATGGAGCTCGAGCAGGACCGTGCACGTTGCACTCTGCATGTGCACCAGGCCGTGTATGTCCGCAGCCTGGGGAAGCACTTTGGCCCACTACACACTGTCATTCCATCTGCCTCTACACCCATGACTCCCACTGGACAGTCACTGCTGAAGTCCCTGGATCTCTCCAAGTTGGGCGAGACAGTTGATGTGACTGACTATCTTAGAGTCATAGGGTCACTGATGTACCTCACCACCACCACCCGTGCTGATGTGGCCTTTGCGGTCAACTTTCTGTCTCAGTTCTCCCAGTGTCCACGTGAGCGACATTTGGAGGCTGCCTTGTGAGTTGTTCGCTATGCTCTCTCCACACCACGTGTTGGTCTCTTCTTCCGTGCTCAACCCTCTCTTGTGATTGATGGCTTCATTGACAGTGACTGGGCGCATGACTCTGATGCACGCAACCGAACAGGTTACATCTTCACGGTTGGTGGAACTGCGGTCTCATGGAAAAGTGGCAAACAGGAGTGTGTTGCCCGCAGTACAGTTGATGCTGAGTATGTTGCACTTGGCGCAGGTACGTGTGAGGCTGTCTGGCTGTGTCGTCTTCTCCAGTATTTGCGTGTCCCCATTCGTTGCATCACTCTCCGTTGTGACAATCAAAGCACCAAGGCCATTGCCGAGAACAATGGCATGCATCATTCACGCACTAAGCACATCAATGTGGAGCACCACTTTGTCAGTGAGTGCATTGCCGCCGGCATCGTCCAAGTTGCATGGGTGGACACTCGTTCAAGAGCAGACTTCCTCACCAAGGCACTCAGTCGAAACGTCTTCGAAAGTGCTATTCATGCTATTGGTCTCATCTGTCCCCATGACCCCGGTTGAGTGCATCTATCCAGTCTCTCGTTCTCATGAGATTGCATGTGTGTGGGGTGATTGCCTGCGGGTCATGGGGGAGTGTTGAAGTTCATTGGCCACTCACATCTCTCTGCCCTCTTGTCTCCCCCTCCATGCACACACATGTACAGATTAAGCTGACATGGCCTCACCTGGGAAGACGTCAAGCAAGCCAACTGTGACTAGCGTTTCTGGCGTCCTGCACCCAGGAGTGCGCTCTGGCACTTGTGTGGCCATGACCTGACTCTTATCTCGTGTGGGAAGGTGCTAGGGCTCGTTCACTCTTACTACCGTGCCCTGCATCATGTTTGCTTGCCTCGAGTGTTTTATGGGGGAGCTGTATGTCCCGGGTGCTGATCCTTGGGGGCCATCGTGCCGGGTTCGCCTGTGAATCGGTGAGTAGCCGCCATTCGGTTTTATGCCGAGCGGTCGGGCTCGACCCCCGGGTGGCGGCATGTGCTCACTTGGGTGTGATGCCCAAGGCGAGTGCATGCTCACCGACTTCCATCTCTCGCTCGCTCCCCCTCGCCACTACTCTCCTCTGGTTTGTGTCCGAGCAAGTAAAGGCTGTAGTTACTAGGAACCTTCCTAGGACTAGCATGTGAGAGCATGCATTGACGGGCAAGGTGTTGTCGACGCCATGGATGCGGGAACATTTGCCTTCATTAGCTCAATTGAACCAAGACAAAAAGAGTGAGAGGAGCGAGAGAGACTTAGTGACCGGTGAGTGTGCACTCGCCACGGGCATCACGCCCAGGCAAATTCACACCGCCACCCGGGGGTCGAGCCCGACCGCTTAGCATAAAACTGAGTGGCGGCTACTCACCACTTCATGGGTAAAACCCGGCAAGGTGGCCCCCAAGGATCAGCACCCTGGTAATGCAGCTCCACACAAGATACTCAAGGCAAGCAAGATACAGGGCACGGCAGTTAGAGAGTACGGGCCCTAGCATCTATCCCACATGTAATAAGAGTCAAGTCACGGCCATGAAAGTGTCAGATGACACTCCTGGAAGAAGCACGCCTGAGATGTCAGCCATTGTAGAATAGCTTGGCGTCTCTCCAGGTGAGGCCATGTCATTCAATCTGTATAAGTATGTGCATGGAGGTGGAGACAAGGGGAAGAGATGTATGAGTGACCAACGAACTTCAACACTCCCCCATGACCCGCAGGCAATCACCCCCGCACACATACAAGCTCATAAGAACAGAGGACTGGGGAGACACATTCAACCAGGGTTATGGGGACAGATGAGACCAACAGCATGAGCAGCACTTTTGAAGACGTTACGACTGAGAGCCTTGGTAAGAAAGTCTGCTCTTTGAGACCGTGTTTCCACCCACGCAACTCGGACAATGCTAGCAGCGATGCACTCACAAAAAAAATGATGCTCCACATTAATGTGCTTGGTACGCGAGTGATGCATTCCACTGTTTTCAGCAATGGCCTTGGTGCTTTGATTGTCACAACGCAGAGTGATGCAACGAATGGGGAAACGCAAGTGCTGGAGAAGACGACACAGCCAGACGGCCTCATATGTGCCTGCGCCAAGTGCAACATACTCAGCCTCAGCAGTACTGCGAGCAACGCAGCCCTGTTTGCCACTTTTCCATGAAACCGCTGTTCCACCAACCATGAAGATGTAACATGTGCGGCTGCGTGCATCAGAGTCATGTGCCCAGTCACTGTCAGTGAAGCCGTCGACCACAAGAGAGGGTTGTACCCGGAAGAAGAGACCGACATGTGATGTGGAGAGAGCATAGCGCACAACTTGCAGAGCAGCTTCCAGGTGCCGCTCTCGTGGACACTGGGAGAACTGAGACAAGAAGTTGACGGCAAAAGCCACATCGGCCCGGGTGGTGGTAGCAAGGTACATCAGCGACCCTATGACTCTTAGATAGTCAGTGACGTCAACTTTTTCCCCCAGTGTGGATGGATCCTGGGACTTCATCAGTGACTACCCAGCAAGAGTCATGGGTGTAGAGGCGGAGGGTGCTGCAGTGAGGAGAGCATGGAAGAGCTCCCCCAGGCTGCGGACATACGCAGCCTGGTGCAGGTGCAGAGTGCGGCGTGCTCGATCTCGCTCAAGCTCCATGCCCAAGAAGACTCGAGCCGGTCCCAAGTCTTTCATCTTGTAGTCTGCTTGGAGGAGGGACTTAGCCGCAGAGACTGCGGACATGCTGGGAGATGCAATGAGGAGATCGTCAACATACACAAGAATGGCCACCAACGGCTGTGAGGGGGGACTGAGAAATAGGGCAGGGTCCACTGGACTTCTTCTCAAGCCACCCTTTTCTAGAGTTGCTGTGATCTCTTGATTCCAGTAGTGGGGTGACTGCTTGAGCCCAAAGAGAGCTTTACGCAGTCGCCACACACGGTTTGTGCCATCTGAGAAACCAGGTGGCTGGACCATGTAGATCTCCTCATGCAATTTGCCGTGCAAAAAGGCATTGTTGACGTCCATCTGCTCCAACTCCCAGTCGTGCTGAGCGACTAGACTGAGCAGTGCCCTGGCAGTTGTGTATCGGCCTACTGGCGCGAATGTCTCGTCAAAGTCCACTCCAAGAATCTGAGAGAATCCCTTCGCAGTGAGTCGTGCTTTGTACCTTTCCACTGTGTTGTCTGGGCGAAGTTTGCAACGGTACACCCACTTAGCCGCAACGGCCTTGCGGCCTGGGGGTAGATCCACCAACTCGTACACATTGTGCTCCGACAATGCGTCGAGTTCAGCCTTCATGGCTTGCTCCCATAGAGAGGAGTCTGTGGCTTCACGCGCTGCCTGCAGTATAAAAGGTTCCGGTGGAAGAGTAGAGAGGCCAGCTGTGGCGAAGCAGGAGGCAACATACCCAGCAACTGACGATGAAAGGGCAGAGTGAAACTCCTGCTCAATCAGGGAGTAGCCGAGGGAGGTGCTGGGGTTGACGACAGAAGCTGCGACAGACAGACTAGAGGTCATCAGACCGAGAGCACGGAGGCCCAGGTCACCAGAGACGACAGGATGGGATTGAGAAGGGAGAGCACGAAGACGACCTCCGCGTGTGTAGGGTGACACCGGTGGAACAGACTTCGTGGAGACAGATGGAACCGGGACAGGGGAGGTGTCATGTGCAGTGTCGATGGGAGAAGCTGGTTGCACAGGAGCAGGTGGAGAGACAGGTGCAGAAGGAGTGTGTGTTGAGATCGCTGGAGAGGCGGCGTCAGGAGAAGGGGAGTGCGAAAGAGGAGGAGAAGAGCTGGGCAGCGCAGAGGCAGCGGGAGAGACAGGTGGTACAGCATGGGAGACAGGCTGCACACCGGAAGAGGGAGAGGACGCGACGGGAGTAGATGGAGAGGGGGCCGGGGGACGCGCAGAGGGAAGAGTAGAAAAGTCAAGAGAGGACAGACCACCCCGAGCCCGACGAAGCGGAGGAGAAGGCCCAGAGAAACGAGAGACGTCGCATTCGAAAAAGTGTTCAAAGAACAGGGCATCCCGAGACTCGATGACGCGACTGCGGGAGGGGTCCCAGAACCGCCATGCTTTTGAGAAGGGGGAGACCCCGAGGAAGATACAGAGACGACCACGGGAGGAGAGTTTGCCATCGCGGTGGTCGGCTGGAAGCCAGATAGAGGCAAGGCAGCCCCAGACACGTGCAAGGCGCAAGTCAGCACGACGATCTGTCCATTGTTCGAAGGGAGTGACAGTGTGAGGGAGAGGACCATGAGGGATCATGTTCCACACCCACGTCATGTAGGACATGGCTTCAAAAGCGAACAACGGAGATAGACCAGACGCAGCAAGGACAGAGCGTACACCATCAGCAAGTGTCCGGTTCCAACGCTCAGACACACGGTTTTGTTGCGGGGTGTAGGGGGCTGTACACTCAAGGCGAAGCCCACGAGATTCGAGAAAGCGGGAAGTGGGGCCAAGAAACTCACCGCCACGGTCACTGCGAAACACTCGTAGAGGACAGAGACAGGCACGTTCTGCCTGGGGAAGCCAGTCCGTAATGACATCAGTGACATCACTTTTGTGGCGGAGGGCAAAGACCCAGTGGTAGCGTGAAAAGTCATCAGTGAGACAAAGAACATAGCGACCCAGACCACCCAGGAATGTGTGAGGAAGAGGGCCCATCACGTCAGCGTGAACCAGGTCAAGAGGGTGAGAGGTGGTGGACTCAGAGGAGGTGAATGGAGACCGGTGCATTTTGCCAGAGGCACAGTCAAGAAAGTCGGTGGAACATGGGGGCGCAAAGGTGTCACGATCAAGACCGACAGAAGGCTGGAGGCGTAGGAGGCGTTGGATGGCAGCAGTGTGAAGGTGACACAGTCGGCGGTGCAAGAGTGCAGTGTGAGCAGGAGACAGGGATGGTGCCACATGAACAAAGGCAGACATAGCGGAAGACGAGGGAAGGGAGAGTGGCACACGAAAACGTCTGTCACAGCGTATGCCGCGGAGAACAACATGTCCAGATGAGCGTAGAGAGATGGAGGCAATGCCACGACTGGACGAGAAATCCATGCCCTGATCATCGAGGGTGGTGACAGAGAGCAGACTGACCTCCAGGTCAGTAACATACAACACGTCAGGGAGATACACAGTGCCACCAGGGCCAACAAACTTGACAACGCCAACGCCATGAACGGGAAGGAGCTGACCGGAGCCAGTGCGGACAGAGCGGACAGAGCCAACTGGGCCAAGAGAGACAAAGGAGGAACGACAAGATGTCAGGTGATGAGTGGCCCCTGAATCAATGATCCAGAGGCCGGGAGCCGCACGAGTGGTTGGGAGAACAAGGCAGATAGCAACAGAGCCACGAGACGACAAGGGAGAGGGGGCGCCAAGGCGTGTGGGAAACGTATGAGACTGCCAATCCTCAATCCAATCATGAACATCAGGCATGTCCCCTTGCACCCCACCAGATGCTGCACCCCGGAGAGTGGTATCAGACTCACAGACAGACACACGACACTGGTCACTCACAATCTCACCTCCCTGAGAACGAATGTGGAGAAGCACAATGAGGCGGCGCTCAAGGGCGCGCTCCTCGTCACGACGGTCCGAGGAGCGGTCAGAGGATCGGTCGGATGAGCGATCAGATGACGGCCTGTCATCCCGCGTCCAAGACGGTGCTGAGTAGTGCAAGGAGGGCGGTCCATGGTAAGGGGGTCCTCCAGGGGGCGGAATCTAGCCCCAAGTGCTGGGAGGTGAAGGAGATGGCTGGAGTGGTGCGGATGTGGTAGAGAGGACGGAGGCAGAGGTGGAAGGGGACGGGGAGGCCACGGTCGCTGCTGCTGCGGCTGTAGAGGGTGTGACGCCAGTGCGGGCCCAATGAGCTCGCATGGATGACGCCAGGCGGACATCGTCACGTGGGGCTGGGCACTTGGGCGCAGAGTGGCCGGCAGCACCGCAGTTCTAGCAGGTGACTTCAGAGCCAATGGGGGCACCAGAGGAGTTGCCCTTGCCCTTGCGTCCACCCCCACGCCCCTTTCCCCCACCTCAGCCCCCTCTGTGGTGTGAGCCACCGCCCCCACCACGGGCGGTCGCTTGAGTCACATGAGAAGCTGTAGAGGAGTTGGAGGAAGAGAGAGTAGAGGCAACTGCAGGGGAGGAAGAAGAGGTGGCCACGGTAGCGAGGGCAGTGCGATGCATGCGCTTGTTCTAGAGACTGTTCCACCAGTCTGTGAGGCGGGAGGCGGTAAATTCATAGAGAGGTCCAATCCCTGGGGGAGTGTCCGCATGGAGGGGTGAGGAGGCAAGGCGCTCAAGTTCTGCCTGTGAGACATGTAGGTAGAGATCTGAGAGTTCAGGGATCAGTCCGGCAACAATGGACAAGCAGGAAGATAGGGGACCAGGCGCAGCCTTGCCAAGGTCACGCAACAGGCGTAGACTTCGCGCCCAATACTCGTCCGCAGTTTCATCAGCGCGCATCTGCAGGGTGTTAAATTGAACGGTCAAGGCACTCTGGGCAGCATGCCCAGTGTCCGTCTTGCGGCGACGGATGAGAGCGTATGCACCGACAGGGTCTGCTAGAGTGCCGCGGATGGGGTCTGCATTGTACGTACCGATATCGTCAAGCAGGCTTTCTGGGCCGGCGGTGATGAGGGCACGAACGGCGCGGGCTGCTTCTGCTGGTTGTCGCACGAACGGTGCCTTCACGGGTGAGTAGTATTCCCACAGCTGTTCTCCTTGGGCCCACGCACAGAAGCGCGTCTCCTAGGAGGTGAAGATGAGTTTGGATGTGAACTGTGGTGGTGGAGTTTCAAAGTCCCTTTGTCGTGTGGGTAGGAGTGCCCGAGCTAAGGCAGCTGCTGAGAGAGCGGGAGAGGAGGAGTTGGGGACAGCACCGCTGGGTGGTACAGAGGAGTCAGCAGATGCATTGTCATCAGAAGGAAGAACAGCCGCAAGAGCTGGAACGGTCCGCAAGCGGTCTATGACTAGGGCCGCCACTGTGGTAGCTAATTCATGCTGTGCCTCACTATTCCTAAACAGCTCATCTTCTGCCTTGCGGCGTGCCGCCTATGCCTCGTTAAGGGAGGCTTGAAGAGCCTCTATGGTTTCCTCTGGTCCTGGCATGATTGGAGAATGTGGGAGACGGGAAGAGAAGGAGGTAGGGAATGGATGCAATGCAGAGTGCGTGGGATGAGGAGGCGCTCACCGTTGTAGTGCCGAGGCAGCAGGGTGAAGAGGGGTGCCACCACTGCTGCAGCTAAAGAAGAGAGGACGGCCACCCACCCCGCAACGGCCACTTTGAGGCAAAGTAGCCCAGTAACCGTAGTCCCAGCCACGGCTGCAGATGCTGACGCGACCAGAACGCCCGTGGTGATGTGCGGTGTCAGCTCCCGCTGAACACCAGTCGGGGTCAGGACTGCCGATGCAGTGGACGCACGAATGGAGGCGACGGCGGCCGCGGTGGAGTCTGCAGGAGACGAGGCGGCAGTGGCAACAGATGCTGTTGCTGCTGTGATCTGGGTGGCGATGTTGGCTGCTGCAGTGGCAAACAGTATGAGAGAAGTCGCCATGTGAGCGTAGGCTTCGGCAGCACGGCCAACGGCAGTATGAGTGGGAGCTTTGCAAGCACGAGCAGTCGCTGCAAAGGTTGCTGCTGCACCCGCGGCTGCGTCTAGGATTGCACCTGCCAAGCCAACGGAGTCGGTGTGAACCGGGAGAACCGGGATCACACCTGGGACTTCCGGAGGAGATGATGATCCAGCAGTTGCTGCTGTGGCAGGTGCCGGTGCAGATGTGGTGTTAGAGGCCGATGCCGGGATAGAAGACTGCGTGCCGGTGGGCGGTTGCATGGTTGGAGGAAGAGGTGGAGATGGTGGGAGATCATCAGGTGTGTACACCTGACGATTAACTTCCTCCTCCCGTGTAGCAGCCTCCCGCTCGTCCAGTGCAGCTAATTCGTCGCGCCAGTAGTCAGTGTCTAGCATGCGGAACCACAGGGGAGTGTCTGTGTCCGGAGGAGTGGAAGAGTGATAGATCTCCGACCCGTAGTCAGCGTGGCGTGTTGCTGTTCGGGGTGAGTGGAGCTCCTTGTCGGGAGGCCCATCCAGAGGTGGAGAATCCAGTGTGGCGGCTCAGGAAGAAGCTGAGTGTAGCCGGGGCACGAAAATGGCTGCGGTGTCAACAGAGGTGGCACCAGGTGACTGTCCGCCAATGCGCGTCTGTGAGAGATGGGAGCAGTCGCAGGTTGTAGAGCGCAGCAGAGGAGAGCTGTGTGGGCAAAGGCACACCGAGAAAGTGCGCTGAGCTGGGCGTGACCGTGAGCAGCCTCGATACCTCCGTGCTGAGACGACCCAGAGAGTGGATGCTACGAGAGTGGTCGCACACGGTCTTGTGCGGCCTGCTGTAGGCGAGTCAGCATGCGGCACTGAGAGCCTGCTAGATGCTGCTGCTCGGTGCCGGGGTATGGTGACGAGAGTCCCACGCCATGGTGGTGTTGGGTGGCCAAGAGTGCCACGGGTGCGGAAGATGCACCGGGATGTGTCCCGAGGATCGATGAGCTGTGGAGAAGAGTCACACTTGCTCTGATACCAGTAGTTACTAGGAACCTTCCTAGGACTAGCATGTGAGAGCATCCATTGACGGGCAAGGTGTTGTCAACGCCATGGATGCGGGAACACTTGCCTTCATTAGCTCAATCGAACCAAGACAAAAAGAGTGAGGAGCGAGAGAGACTTAGTGACCGGTGAGTGTGCACTCGCCACGGGCACCACGCCCAGGCGAATGCACATCGCCACCCGGGGGTCGAGCCCGACCGCTCAGCATAGAACTGAGTGGCGGCTAAAAAGGAAATGCCTAGGCAGCAGGTTGGGGCAGCAGCGTTGTTGATGCAGCGTGCGGGCTTCCACGCTTGTTGCTTAAGTCAGCTGCCCCCTCAGTCCGCTACTCTAGAGTCTAAGTCTGGAAGCTCTGGGTTTGTTACTCAGAAGTGCGCGCGCCAGTGTTAGCGTCAGAAAGCAACTGAAAACTGCAAGTGACTGATTAGGAATCAAGAATGAACAACAATGGGAGACCCCTCCAAGTTCTAGGCCCCCCCTAGCTCTATAGAGCTTGTTACTCAGTTCATCAGCCAATCAGAAAATAGCTCAGTTCAGGCTGGCAGGTTTTCTCGGTGAGGCCTGCCAGGCAGCCGACAGCCCAAAACCCGGGCGTCGTCCGTTTTGCCTGAAAACTGGACCATACCATAATACCGACGCTGCGAACGCAGCCGTGCGATCAGAATCTGCTAGAAAAATAGTAGCGAGGAGTTATGGCAGCCCAAACCCAGATAGTGCCCATAATGGTTTATGCTGCCAAACAGGGCCATGCAACACGCAACAAACACCCTAGGCAGAGCATGACGACGCAGACGCGATGGGACGCGCTGGACGCATGCAGACAGCAACTGCGGTGGCAGCGACCGCCGGCAGCACGACCGCCGAGGAGGCCTGCCGATGGAGCTGAGCGCGTCGCCGGAGAGAGGAGGCTCCAGCGAACTACGAGTAGACCTCAGCGCGCGTCGGCTCCACCGGACGACACTCCATCAGCGTCGAGTCTCGCCGTCAGTCATCTGCACGCCGATGTACACAAGCCAGGAGGACACAACAGAGCACAATAAGAGATGCGCAAAAACCAACACTCCCCCATGACTCACAGGCGTAGTGCACATGGGCGGACAGGGACACGGTCAACATCCAGACTCCCCCAGGGCATGCACAGACGCAGGCAGAGATGAAGAGAGAGCTACTCACGGACGTACGCCGACCGAACTCACAGCCTTCTTGAACGAGTCGCGCTTCAGTGCCTTGGTCAAGAAGTCAGCCAACTGCCGTGCTGTCTCAACCCACACGACGCTGATGCTGCCGTCATGCAACAATGAACGCACATAGTGATACTCAACGTTGATGTGCTTTGTGCGTGTGTGATGCACGCCGTCATTGTCGGCGATGGCCATGGCACTCTCATTGTCACAATGCAACGTGATGGATGGGACGGACTGACGCAACTCGGACAACAGACGACGCAACCACACACTCTCACACGCGCCTGATCCAAGAGCCACGTACTCAGCCTCAGCAGTGCTGCGTGCAATGCACCCCTGCTTGCCACTGCACCAGGACACGGCCGTGCCGCCAATCAGAAAGATCCAGCCTGTGCGACTCTTACCGTCCGGACTGCCGGCCCAGTCGCTGTCGGTGTAGCCCACTGCGACAACAGACGGTTGACGGCAGAACATGAGACCTCGCCGAGGATTCGAGACGACATAGCGCAGTACTCGGATCGCGGCCTCGTAGTGGAGGTGACGCGGCTCCTGAGAAAACTGGGCCAGGAGGTTGACGGCGAACGCGATGTCTGGGCGTGTCGTCGTCGCCAGGAACATCAGTGACCCAATGACTCGCAGGTACGTGGTCACGTCAACTGGCTCCCCCACAACAGCTGGGTCAGTACTCTTCAGCTTCACCTGACCATCGGGCGACATGGGTGAGGATGCGCTCGGCACGAGTGGTAGGTCCTCGGCGAAGCGAGTGGACAGAGTCTGCACATAAACAGCCTGATGGACATGGAGGATGCCCTGGGAGCGATCATGCTCGAGCTCCATGCCCAGGAAGACTCGGGCAGACCCGAGATCCTTCATCTGGTAGGTGGCGTGCAGCAGGTCCTTGACGCACTGGATGGCGGCCGTGTCTGGCGACGCAATGAGGAGGTCGTCGACGTACACCAGAACAGCAGCGAAGGTCTGGCCTCGCGGACTGACAAACAGTGCAGGGTCCGCGGTGCTGCGCTGGAGCCCACCACGAAGGAGCGTGCTGCTGATCTCCTGGTTCCAGCACCGAGGCGACTGCTTCAGGCCATAGAGGGCCTTACGCAGTCGCCACACTCTCCCGGTGCCATCGTCGAAGCCTGGTGGCTGCACCATGTAAAGCTCCTCGTCCTCCAGTGAACCATGGAGAAAGGCGTTGCTCACATCCATCTGATGCAGCTCCTACCCATGCTGGGCGACCAGGCTGAAGAGAGCCCGGCTGGTGGAGAATCGGCCAACTGGGGCGAAGATCTGGTCGTAGTCGATCCCAGGGACCTGGGCAAACCCCTTTGCAGTGAGGCGGGCCTTGTACTTGTCCAAGGACCCGTCGGGTTTCCACTTGCGCCGAAAGACCCACTTGGCGTCGATGGCCTTCCGACCTGGAGGAAGGTCGACGAGGTCGTACACGTGGTGCTGTCGGATAGCAGCGAGCTCATCGGCGCAGGCAGCGTCCCAGTGTGCGGCCTTAGGAGAGGCTCGTGCCTCACGCAAGGTGGCTGGGTCCTCCTGGCGTGCTGTGGAGCGGACTGAGAGAGCGTGTGCCTCTCGCGCCCCAGGTGGGATGCGCGCCAGGGCAGCCACGACAGCGTGCCGATGCTCGTGATGGAGCATGGCGTAGCCCAATGC
>SZWC01008075.1:13594-49377 GCA_023375785.1 Penium margaritaceum
GACAGGAGCGAGGGAGGGGGACGGGGTGAGGGGAGAAGCGGACGGGGAGGAGAGAGGGAAAGGGGAAGGGGAGGAGCAGACAGGGAAGGGAGAGGGGAGGAGCAAATGGGGGAGGGGAGAAGGGGGCTCGGGGGGGGCATGCGCCGCGCACCAAAGAGGCGCCACGCGCCAACGGGCGCCGTGTGCAGGGGACGCCGTGCGCCAACGGGGACACGGCGCGGCAACAACGGTGACGCGGGCGCTGTCGGCCAACAGGCGCCACGCGCCGCTTGTTGTGCGCCAACGAGTGCAAGATAAGAAGCCGGAAGAGGGGGCAAGGCACCAACGCGCCCCGGGGAAGAGACGATGGTGGCGGCGGCGTTCGGCCAGCAGGCTGAATCTAGGAATCAGCTCATAGGGAAGAGGCCGATTCATAGGACGACAGCGGAAGCGAGAGGTGCAGACGAGTCTCCACACACGAAGGCGAAGCGGAAGCGGAGGCGACCCACAGGTCAAAAACCTAGCGATGATGCCATGTTGAAAGAGAAAATTGTTAAGATCAAGAAGTAAGTGAAACGAAGCGGAAAGGAGTACAAGTACATCTGCCTCGCCCTACATGGATTTGTGCGCGGACGCATAATCCTAACAGCTTGTAGCCGTTTGATCACAACGGTCTCATCAGTTTGGGAAACATCCTATGCGGGCAATTTCATGAAATGCTCCGCACCACTGATTTCTAACCTGATGAGGAAACGATACCAAATACTTTAACATGTGCATGATCCTCAAGTCAAGTTAGCTCAAAACAAAGGGGGTCAATAAATTTTTCCGTACGACGAGCCCGGGTGCCACATATTTGTCGCATTGGCAAATATTGGGTGTCTTGCGTCACATCCAAAGTAGCGGTCCCATGCATTCACCAATGACAGTGTAGGGTGCCACACGTGAGCCACGTTGGCACATAAGTTCCAACATTACATGAAATTCAATTTAAAAGCAAAAACCGGCTTGTGTGATCGGTGGAGTATCCATACCACAATGATATAGCAATGATACTAGATGAAGGCAAGAAGCCACAGCTATACGTCGACATGCATCTAACTTAGATGGCCTGGCACCAAACGTACGAGTAATCCATACCATGAGTCAACCTCTAAGAGTTAAAGGATGCCCATTGTGGGTGGGTCAGCCAGGATAAAAGCGCTCTTGAGGTAGACCAAGCTCAAAGCGCATGGACAATGTGACTCGGTGCAAATAGGAGTGCATGTGCTCCAACTGCAAGAACCCACAAGCACTCTCACATGGATTCTGTGGAATATACAGGTGACCATCAACAGTGACAAACAAGAGTCACCTATAATTGAGCTTGTTCCAAATGTTGCGAAACTTGCATTTGGGCTCGATGGTGCATGCGCTGGATGTAAAAAATGGTGCTAATGGTCGTGTGAATAAAGGCATGACAAAAGATGCTTCTTGTAGTGTGAATTTGGCAAGGGTATAGGCAAGGCTTCATAAAGCCTGACAAATGGTGTGCTGATCATGGGATATGCAGCCTCACAAGTGCAACTACTAGCTCTACAAAAGAGGGTGTGGCATGATATAATGAAGGTGGTAAAGCAAACGGTGCTACAAGTTGTGCAAGACGTTTTGGTGACTCAGAAGTACTAAAGGCATGGGTGCTGGCAGAGAGGTTGGCGGTACATGCAGAAGTGGAGGTGGTCTAGCAAATTGTGCTACAGAAAGTGGTGGTGGAGAGATTGAGCCTAAGGGTTTAGAATCTATGGTCAGAATCATATCGTAGGTTGAAAATATCTATGAGGTGAACTGAATTGATTCTTCATTGTGTAAGAGCTCTGAGTCTAAGGAAGACACTACCACAAAGATGGAGGAAAAACATCTTTGCATGGGGAGGAGGAGGATTAGGAAGCATCCTTTGACATGTGAGACTAAGAAAATACATTGCCCAAGTTTGATTTTGAAACTAAGCATGCTCTTGTTTTTTGAAATGGTAAGCTTCACGTATATCTATGTTGTAATGGACATGCGTGATTACATTTTTAAGACATCGACTCCATACTATATTGTGAACGATGTTTGCATGCCCTTGAAGGCTATACAAATGAACATCTATGGTTCCATAAGGGAGAGAAAGAAGCCAAAGCTGGAGTCAAGGAAATAGGTTAAACAAATGGTGGAGGCATTCAATACTTGTGGCAACATAGTGCAAAATACACCATTGTAAGAAGGGAAATTTTGTGTGGAAGATACCATGAACACAATGGCAGATTCACACGTGGCCAACCCTTATTGTGCTCATTGTGCATTAACCTTTATGGAGGATTGATTTGATGATCTGTGGAAATTCTTTTGAGATGATGAGTATGTTGCATGCAAGGTCATTTGCTGTATGCACGTCCTACCTATGTACACACACATGTAAAAACGATGTTAATATTTGAATCCCCTCTTTGATTGATTATGAAGCAAAGGCATTGAGTCATTTTTTCCCCAAAACTTTTACATCTTTATATCACCAATGAACAATCATTTAATGTTATGTTTTGTAGATAGAAGGTAGGAATCATTACTTTGGGAAAATACAGTATAGAAAATGCACATTAGTGACATAAACCATGGACTTGTAGTGTTTTTTCCATCTTAGACCGTGCACATGAAAATTTATACCTTAGGTAAGAATAATCTAGATGCCAAAAGCATTACTCATATAGAAATAGGCTATTTGAGACGGAAAGCTTAACAAGATGACTGAACTATCCACCACATGGATAGACCGTTCAAATGTTTACTTTCACTTATCAACGCATATTGAAATAGAAATAATGATAGTATGCCAAGATGCATAATGATTCAAAGACTCTAGTGATGAGGATGTGGGCGATGTGAGCACATGCACAATGGGTAACTTTATATGGAAAGTTAACAAATATGACTAAATTATCCACCACAAATCATAATGACCTAGGGTTTCCATTCCAAGGCAACCGCTACCCAGAGGTGCTTTGTGGGCAAGGAGTGAGCATGCAAACACAAGGAAACTAGCACATAATATCGGTTACACATGGGTTCTTCACCCATGTGGGTAGGATCACGGTTGCCAAAAACAAGTCTGAGTGACCACTCAACAAAGGCCATGCCTCCATTAAATGTTACGCATTGAGTGACAGAGGCATGGTCATGGTTTGTATTCTTACCATGCCCCAACATCATCCCACAAATATACCCTGCCAAAATTTTCCCATGTCATAGCTTGGTTATTTGTACAATTGTTACAAACATCGTCATATCCAAGGAGAGTTGGACCCATGGTTCGTCTATTGTAGCTGTGTAGTGAAGAAATACAACCATTTTTCCATTGGCGTATTTCAATGTAAATATCAAACCTTTACACAAAATCCATGGCTACCATGGTTTTGGGCAGTTGGACGACCTTGGAATTGGAAATTGCCACCCCAAATACCATGTCAATTGTTAAGGTGTAAAAGAGATATGGCCCCAGGGGATTGGCGGACACCAAACCTTTTGTTGTGAGCTACATGTTGATCCCGATATTCCTTGAATACGGCCCATGAACATTGAGCCACAAAAGGGTGTATGTAATGTGGAACACCCCAGTCACCATGGTCAACCCAGTTCTTCTGCCATAAGGTTGACATTTCCTCCAAGCTAATGAAGGCGATTCAACAACACGTGTAAAGTTGTCATTGGTTGAAGAAACCGAAAGTTAGCGTAATATGCATTTACGCACTTGGAATTATGCCCAACAACGGTGCAAACAGGTATGGTATACCAGTTTGATACTTCAATGGGTGTGTCATTAAGGCCAAAGTTCATATAACAAACCATGATGAAATGTTTCTCCAATTGGTCGTGAAATGTGTCTTAGATTGAACTTGAAATGGTAGAGGATTGATGTAATGGTTGAGTTGTGATTGGTTTTGAAACCGTGGATTGGGGTATCTAAGTCATCGACATTAATGGAATCCATTCGTCTAGTCAGTAAATACTTGTTTGCAATTTTACGGAGAATCAACTCTAATATCGGCTCCTTTCACTGGCCCTCCACTACTCCAATACAACCTGACACCGTGGCATACAACATAAGCGGATGGGTCAACCATTATCTTCTTAAAGATAATTCTTCCGCTAAGTTACCATTATGAAGATTTCACGATGTTCAATCCTGCTTCCAGCCAGAATAAAAAGCAGGTTTGCATTTCATGTCCTCTACCGTGGGTAATGGGTGCTACTCTTTAAATCTTTGGCTATGTGTGCACTAATAGCAAACAATGGGGGAAAACATGGAACACCATGCCGAAAGATGGGTCTCCATCTTCTTCTCGTAAAATTGAGTGATGGGTAATAAAAATATCAACCGAGAGTAATTAAGGTATAAACTTTTCAAACATTGGGTAAAAGGTAATTTGCCTCAACTACATTTGCATACATTTTTTTAATATCATCGTAATGTCATTCAATATATTCAACCCTAATTAATGATAAAAACCTCTTTATTTGAAGATTATGTAAAAACACATCTTTATACGTTGCATAGAACTTTAAACAAATTCAAAATATTTTTATAACTTCATCCTAACTTCCAAATCTTAAAAGAATGTAATGTTTTAGATCTTAAAAGGCCATGACACATTTATATGTGTAACCAGTTTAACACATTATCGAGAAAAAGTGTTTCAAACAATACATTCCATCCATTATGTAAACTACACATATCTTTCATTATTGAAATCCCTTCTAATGATTTTTGAGTGTTCATTGGGCTATAAAGGTGAATATCACACATAGGCACCATCCTTTTTCCAGCAACCACATTCTTGGGCATAATTGAAAACTGTACCACATCACACACAACGTGGCTAGTAGTAATGCTACTTCCAAACCACATTTATTTTGGCAAAACATTTAAGTATTGATTTAGATTGTGGCTACTATGGATGACACTACCAAGACATGCCCAATTTTTGCAAAATCAAGAAATTCATGGCCAAAGGAATCAAATGATCTCATCTACAGTCGATGATGCCATAGTGAGAGAGTTGTACAAGACTATGCATGATTTGCCCACCCAAATGGGACTCGTTGAGGTAATTTCACTTTTTTGGGTATGCTTTTAGATATTCTTGAAACATTTGTCACAATCATGCTCTCTCATTCCTAACGGCTATGACTTGTTGCTTTGTATCAAGATTGACTGAAGAAGATGTGGTGTATAGCTAGCATTAGCATAATATCCACAACTAAATGTCTGGCAAAATTATCCTCTTGTCTGCTTCCACCATTATGGAACAGAGGAATAATATGTTACGCTCATTCCCGATAAATAAGTAGAAACCAAGGAAATTGTGTTATCTTATCCATGAACAGTTACCATAAAGAAGTGCAAGCTGGAATCACTTATAGACTAACATCACATATGACACCTTAGAGCTAAGCTCCATTACGTTTAGAAACGAAGTACAAAAAGAATAAAGTTGAAAAAAATCTTAAAAGGAGTAGAAAACAAGAGAAATAAGGTTAGAAAGTGTGGAGAAGAGGGGGATAAAAGTGGTGAAAAAGGAAGAAAGAAGAGAAGCAATTAAATAAGCTACAGATTTACCAATGGATATCCACAGGAAAACATAAGGTCCATGTTCCATCATTCAAGCACAAAAGGTACCAATCTAATTTGCTCAAGGTACGTGGGGTACGTAGATAATGGGTTCACATCTCACATGATTTTGGAAAATCCCTTCCTTCACAATTTTTTACCTTGCTGCAATGAAACTTTCACAGTTACTTGTAACAAGCAGGTTCGAGTGATTGCCAAGGGGAAGATGGTTATGAACACATGCCAACCCGCTCACCTCAAGCTTAAAGGTTAAGTATAAATTACTCAGTTTATCATGAATGTTATGGGACCCATAAGCCGAGGCAGTGATAAAGACATCATGGTAATCTCATATGCCTCATTTATTTGATTTTAATTATATTCTACATGCAAAACCATGCGAAATTGAACCAAGGACCGAGTCATTTGGCATAGGGACAAAAACGATATGGCCATAAAAAGGTTGGGGGCACATTGTAAGAAAACAAGAGTTGTATGAGTTTGACCCAAGCATGACGGGGTAACATTCTTGCCCACCAAAACCAAAGCCCCCTTAGATGGATTCTTCTCCAAAGAAAAACGATTGATTAGAGGCCATGTGTTCTTTAAGACGATAGATGAAGGCGCATTTGCAGGACAAGGCACTACGGTCAGCCATGAACCTCATTGGCGGTGCTTCTAGTTGCAATCGCGTAAAAAGCACACAAAAGAACATAAATTTACCATTTTCCCAAAAGAATGGCATTATTTCATGTTTCACAAAGTTCTTCATGCACAAAATATCATGCTTGTGTTATTTGCACCATTGAAATCTGCACTACCAAGAAGCTCCGAGATAGTACATGGGAGCTAGTACATATGGCAGTTAGGGTTTTTCTAGGCAAGCCAATCTTACACAAAGACTTTGTACATTGCATTGTACAAACATCTAATTATAAGGATTTATTATTCCTCCAAATCCTCTTTTACTCCACGCATTTCCCCAAACACATACATTTGATCCTAGCGCACCTTGGTGTAAATGATGTCAAGAGAGTTGCAAAGCCTTAGTGCTAGGAGATGGTCGTGTGGCTTTTCAACGGTTAACCCTATCACCAAAGGGTTGAGTGTGGGAGGTTTATCCCAAGGGCTTGGACAATGACCATCATGCCGACGGCCCCTTGGTTTACATTTGGTATCAGAGTGTGTGGACGTTTGCTCATCTTTTTGCATACCCAAGGAGGGGATGTATTTTGCCACAACAACATTTTGGCTCTTTTGTCACAACTGGGAGCATGGAGGAAGTTCCATAAAACTAAGAATAGCTCATGGAGGAGATCTAATGTGGTCTTGAAACGTTACACATAGAGAACAAGGAGTTGTGCATGGAGGTTGAGGAGAGGTACGTCAACCAAGGGAATAGTATGTTGTAGCAACGCTATTTTAGGGAACTACATTTTACTTATGGAAAGCATTATAGAATGGAACAATGTTGGGTTACTAGAAAGTCTGGGGGCTCCGCTACGAGATTATCCACCATTGAGACTAGCCCCGGGATAAGTAGTACATCTTCATGTGAAAGCGTTGATGGATAAGCCTAAGCATTGGGAGTTGTTTGAGACATTTCTCTTAGTGTGCTTTGACTTGTTCAAGGGAAGACAAGTTGCACGTGATAAGATCAATTGCATCAAGAAAGACAGATTGGTCGTATACTGCACGACACAATCTATTCCCTTTTTGATAAAGGTGGATATCGTAACATACATAGGGACATACATTTGCTACCATGGCAATCTTAAGTCAAACATCCAACAAGAACTTGTAGTGCTCACTGTATGGACTTTTCTAGAGATAGTTTTAGAGCACAAGAACTTGGTAAGCTATAATACATTCCAAAACAGCCTTATAACACAACAACAAGAAGAGCAATTGAATCAGGCTATACCCATGGAGTTGGTTGCAATCCACGTTGCAAAGTGGGGCATAGGCCGGTAGCAAGGACAAGGAGGTACCGGTTAGACTGGTGATGAATTGAAATGGGCAGCAACAGTGAGGAAGTGACGACCCTCTGTTACAAATCGTTTAGACGCACTTGAGAACACTAGCCTTGAAAGAATTTTCTTGATGTTTTTACAGCATGAAGGTGAGATCAGGCAGTTTCTAAGGATTATCCTTGAGCTAGTTGTAGAGAGTCGACAAAGTAACACAAGAAATGGCATCTTCAATGACAAGTTCATGACGAGGTTGGAGCTAGTACTCCACAGGAGAGACTAATGAAGAAGGGTGGGTGTATCCTCGATAATAGTGTGCATGTAACATTCAAGACTTTAAAGGCAAGGATTTTGTAGATTTCCTTCTTCTACACGACATGATCGAGCAAGATACTAGACAAAAGTTTCTTGGAAACATCTATGTTACCTTCATTGGAGAAGATTTCTATTAAGCCTTTTCTATAGACCTTCCTCTGTGCCATGAATAATTGAGCCTTGTAAGTTTGAAATGTGTTCATTAATGGCATAAGAAGAAGAACCTCAATGTCCTTGGCATCAAAGGAATGAGCATAAACATAAGGCAACTATGTAACTGGTCAATATATGTATATATATCTCTTCCTCCTTACAAATAAGTGTAATGTTAGCATGTAATGAGTTGGCATTGAGTTATATGGAACATTACCAACAGCCACCATTTACGGAGGTCAGTTGCATCCTCCACCCATCTGAGATAAAGCTCCTATGTTCAATTGGATCGTGATGGAATAGAGGCACGTGAATGTAAAGCCTTTAAGATTGTGCTTAGAATGAACCACAAATTACATGACATTTGAGTTCATATCACTCAGGAAGAATTGTTTAGTCAAAGATCCATACAAATTACACAAGAACGGCTTCTGGCTATGAGATCAACAAAAATTGGCGGTATACGTGCAAAGGCAGGAAATCAAGTTGCACAACCAGCTTGTACAGGTGGCTTTTTCAAAGATAAATCTACATCAATTTTCCACATTAAGAAGTAGTATGTCACCGTGCTTACCACTTTTGGCCACATGGATTACTTTATATGCCAAACAACCCTAGTAAAAAACCCATAAATAAGCTGTATTCAGGATTTACCCCTCAAATTTGCAAAACTGAAAGGCTACAAATAATATTATGTAGAGTAATGACGATTAAATGTATCAAAATGCTATCTTCTTCAAGAATATAACATTTGATGAATCAGGTGAAGAGCAAAAACACGAATCAAGACCAAATTTCTATAATAAAATATGTCTTCCACAATGAGAATTTTCTTTAGAACCTTAATGTAAGTCGATTTTTTTCTAAAGAAGTGTGCTCCCTATGCAATGGAGTAGCATAGTGCATGAAGAAAATTTTGTTGAGATTCATTTGACGTTTCTCTTGCCGTGGGAGGAGTAGCAAAGAGAAGAAAAGGATGTGGATGAGCAAAACATGGCAATTATGAGGTTTTGAGTCTCAAAGGATAAGAGTGATATTACTTTTACCTTTACAAATACCCATCTTGAAGCTGTCCTGAAATTTATCAAAGAACCATCCCATAATTGAAATATACACCATTCATCCAATTCAAAGAATGAAACTGTTGAAAAGTGAAGAAATGTCATGTATTAAGGAACTTGAATCTTTGTAAACTATTAATAAGCTCAGAACCTATTTGATTCAATAGGGCTTTAAACATAATGATCGAATATCATGGCAAAGTAGAAAATATAAAGGCTTATTTTGTAGGCACCATGATTCTTAAATAATAACAAATACTCCTCTAACTCATCAGTAACCGATACCACCGATTCTAATAGAGAAGATTAAGGTTAACTTTTAAAATGTAAAAGAATAAAATATTTTAAATATACACATGTAAATCTAACATTTATTATCATCATTGTCACACAATGCAATACAAAGTGCATAAAAGCAACGTGAAGATACTTGAGTGAGGCCTCAGGTGAATGCGGACAATTAGCAACACAATTTCATAAATGTGAATCTTTAGTGATGTTAGGGTGCATTGAAATGTGATGTGGATACAGGGGAACCAAGGAGGATGAATATGGCAAGACGATATTGTCTCTATGAATGATGGTTCTTTAAATGAATAAATCCAAAAAACACATATTTTAACCTGAATATATGGCAGAAATTAAAATAGCAAAAGATTCTATGTGAGTACACAACCTCCGGAAAGACGTAGGCTTCTAACATTGCAATTGACCAGATTGACCAAGTCTGTTACTTTCTAAAATAAAAGAGCCGCACCAAACGGTTTGAGCAAGAACTACATTACTGAGGGACAACTTTGTAGACACGCAGAGAAGAAGGAAGTTGTGTGATGTCCTCAAATATTGTAATTAATGTAACAACCAAGTCAAAGGAGTAAAATGAAAACAAGAATGTGCCTTCTCTCATCCCTCAGGACTATTTATACGGCTACATCGACCAAAAGCCACGGGATGGACCTGATCACATTGTTTTTTTGCCTTCTGAAGGTGACTAAAAGTTTCCATAACATGGTTTGGTTGGAAAGATATTTTTTAGAATACTCATTATGCAAAAAATAGCATAGGAAAGGAAACAAGGGCATGATTCTAAGAAAATCCATTGATAAAAATTTGGTGTGTCCCAAGCTTTATAAAGCCCTTTTTAAACTTGTTCGGTTAGATTTCAACAATACCAAAAACTTTGCCTTAACACTCACTATAAACTGCACACCTTGATTGAGGAACGTTGATTTCCATCATATTGGGAAGTAAATTTCAATGATCTCCTTGATCAACCTGAACATAAGAAATGTACCACTTCACGTTCATGTGATGCAATTCTTTGAATTCTCTAGCATGATGATGCTAGAGACATGAAACATGTCCTGAATAACGTTTCCAGCCACTCCGGTAAGGGAGGGTTTTGTGGAGATCCATTATTATTTGATTTTGATCTCAAATGAAACATTCAGATCTAAAATTGGATAAAGTTACCACAAGTGATATTTTTTGTAAGGATTCTCTAGGGTGGATTGGTGATTTTTTTTCTCTTATCATGGTGCCCAATCTGAAAGGGATCCAATGCACAATTCGTGACAGTAACATGTGCAAGCTCAAACACATGGACCTACAAAATACATGGGAAAGGAAAAGGAGATTATTTGAAGAAAAATGGTAAGCACATCCTCGAGTGGCACATGTGCTAATTTCTTTCACTCCAAGCTCATTTATAGAAAAATAAATCATAAACAGGCATTTCAGATTGATAAGAGATAAAATAAAAAGACAAATAATGACTATTTATAGTCATTCAATATAAATAATGCCCTCTTCTTTCTGTGTACATGCAAAGTCTGCAAATAACAAAGATTCAGAGAACATTCATACAACGTACATTGAAACCTCGTTTATAAGTATGGAGCCACTTCAAAGATATTAGAATAAACTCATGTGAATAAATGTTTCCTAAAAAACAATTAAGAAAGACTTTACCCATGATTTTAATGATTTATTGAAAGAAGACATACCATAATACATAATGCATCAAATTTAGCCAAGTTTCAAAACGAAGGCCAACATATTTTCTCAAACAAAAACGTTTTTTACAAAAGAATTTGGTTTTAAAATCAGCCAATTAAAGGGTTTCAAGCAAAAGCATGAGGCTCAAGCACCGATTTCCCTATTTGTTTAGCGTTAGATTGAAAATTGACTTGCCAACAGTGTGCATGCCATGCGAGCTATGGACAAGCCGCTTGGAGATAACAATACCTTTGAACTGTTCATGAATAATGTCGACATGCAAATGTTATTTTTAAAATTCACTATAGAGAAGGTGGAAAAGCTCATCCTATAAGGATGTTGCAATGTTGTCAGGTGTGTTATTCCTCTCTTGTGAAACACATAATTTAATTCTTACATCTTTCTTGTATTATTTAGCTTTTCAGATCAAAGATGTTCAAAACAAATTCCATCAGATTCCCTCTATACCCAATGTTCAAGATTACATATACAAGAATGTCGTTTGCCATGAGATATTTTTAGGAAAAACCGTAATTAAAAATGATGTTTTCTCAATTGTTGAAACCAATATCACTCTGTAATAGCATCTCCAAACTTCACATACAATGTAGCATCATCTTTTTTTGCACCAGCACTATTCACAAATGTACAAATGATTCAAGATTGTAACAATTTTTTATGTGCACAACGCAATACATTCATCCTATACACTTTACCTACTTTGGGGGATTGGAGATGAGGTCCAACTGATATCGATAGGAATGGCCATCCCCCATGAAATCAAAATTGTATTGGAAAAATGTGATAAACAGTGACTTTCGGGAAATCACCATCGATACAAAATTGTATTGAATTGAGAGAAGACCGCAAAAAACTACGTATCTTGGTCTTTCACAGTAAATTTGTGAACTCTTGGCCCTTTTGACTGGATACACGTCGTCATAAACGCCACGCACACAATTGTTGTGTGGGGGGTATTAATGATTTCTGGTTGACTCACACTCGTGTTCAAATCATTCAAAATGATAGTTGAGATATGGAATGTGTGTCCACAACCTTAATTTTACGTCATGGAAATCGTAAAATAACAGTTATGTAAGGGTTTTGTTCATTGAGCTATGTAAAAAACTGACTGTTTTCATCCATCGATTGAGATGCGTCGATGGACAAACCATCATTTGAGATGCTTTTCAATCTGATCATCCGTGTACAATGTTAATGTGTTTCTGATACCTCCAAATTTTACATTATTAAAAATTGAAATTATAGACTTATTTTTGGGGGGTGTGGACAAAGTGTGGAGTCCATCCAACTATGATTCCCCAATGCCCAAAAGAAGAAAGTGTATCAGGTGGGTGGATTTGGAACTGTATAGGGGGGATGAATGACAATAGTTGAATGTCTTAAATGGATAGAAATGATGAAGAAGCAGTCGATTGATACTAGAGCGTAGTACAATTGTGTACGCACATGCATCCTTAGACATACCCATCGCGAAACACTCACACTGTATGTTGGTGTTGTTTTCTGGAAGGGGGGGGCTTGAATCTCAACGTACAAAAGTGCAAAAACTGCCTCATGATAAGGCACATAAGTAAACAATAATATTTTGTTTGCTAACTAAGATTAATACGTCTCGTATACCTTTTTCTAATTTTTAAATAGAAAAATATTATAAATTCAATTTGTACCTTTGGTTTTACATCTGATTCTAATATATAGTACTATTTTGTAACCTATAAAACTGACAAGTAATGTGCATAAAACAAGACATGCTTCTATCAACCTAAGTTTCAAAGAAGCTTCCTCATTCAGCATATGTTAACACACAAAAGAATAGTGTGTAAAAAGAACGTGATTAAACATACCACCAAATGGCAAAAAAATTGAAACTCTTGACAGATCACAAGAAAACTTTGCTTTGCTGGATAATTGAAGATCGAGCACCATGCCTTCATCCTCGTCAAACTGTCCGCCCACTCCATCTCAAAAAAATTCATATTCCAAGTAATATAAATTAATTTACCTTGCCTTTGTTTGTTAAAACATCAACATCGACATGAACCAGAATGCCAATCCTCTTAGTGAATGAAAACTATGGAAATAAGGCCTTTTTACCTTCACATTATGACAACACTTGCTATCATCTTTACTTCCCTTTCACACCTTTGATGATTCTAGAAACGTTTTATGCCCTCCCATCTCCCTCAAAATAACCATTGGTGATTTTGGAGAAAAAAAATATATTTTCTTTAGTTTCAGATATTTCAATTTTTCTTTAAAAAGACCCATGAAGATACTTTCGGAACCTTCATAACATAAATGCTCAACATAACCTTCACCACCCCCCTAGACAACTCTAAAAAAAGACTTGAAAACCTTTGAAAATTTTAGAAATCCCTTAAACATGAGGTATTCCACATTTGCTGAAACCCAATCTAAGAGTCAAAGCATAGAAGTAAGTTTTTTTATGGCTACCATGTGGTGGCTTCTCACATTGTGTAGATTCGTGTTAGTGGGAAAATTACAATGTGAACACCTTAAGTGCACATCATACAATGACCTCCCTAATGCTCAAATATAAAATTAAGAAGGCTTGGGCAAAAAGCCCACAATTAGCTATATGAATTACCTTTTTCACCTCTACATGGATGTTACTTTTAAGAAACTTCTAAATGTGTGCTAGAAAAACATGTTTTTATAGGTTTTCAACATCACCATGTATAAAATAATTCACCAGACATAAACGTATGCATGGTGGCTTAAAAGGAGCTGAAGAAATGCAGGTAGGTCAGAAACACAAAATTGTCACATTTGACTCATGTTGATGAAACTGACGTAAAAGTACCATTCTTATGTTTAAATAGAGTTCTAAAGTTTTCTCCATGTAAAAAGATGTGTAATCATACCAACATAGTAAGAATTACATAAGGAACAGGTCGGAGGCAATGAGTAACCAAATGAGAAACTATACTTTGGTAGACTTGACTCCTGATCAAAATGCATAAGTAAATGAACATCGAATAAGACTTTAGTGCATTCATGGACATTAGAGGGATCATATGGATAGAAAGACTATGGGGTGATACTAAGCATAAGAATTGTAAAAATTATCACATTAAGAAGGTTGTACAAAAAAGCCTTAGTGTATTATAGAATCAACAGAAACATTTATGTGCAAGAAATCTATGAGTGAAAAGATCTTGCTTTGCACGATGCACTCTGTCATCACTTCAATTGAATCAGCCCAAGGAAACTCTTGGAGAAAAGAATGCCACAATTTTGGATATAGTTGTTGCATTGTGTTCACATTGCAGAAAATTTGGCAAATATTGAGTCATGGGAGTGTTTGTGGCCTTGGAAATGGTGTAGGAACTTGGAACACATAAATCCATGGTTTGAATTTGCATTGTCTTTGTGTGATTTGGATTGGTCATACGTTAGGGGGTTGACAGATGACGTGTTTGAATCCATGTTTTGTAAAATAGTGTGAAATACCTCATTATACATGCAATGTATGATCTTTGATGTGGATCCTTTTGCTTTGGTACATGAAACGAGAATGGGGCATTACGTCATCATTTTTCCCAATGGGGGTATGAATGACATAGCAAACACATCTAATGTTTGCTCATCCAATGCAACCAAAGTGAGACAAAGATAATCCATTTTGGGAATCACCACAATGAACGTTTNAGCCTTAGTGTATTATAGAATCAACAGAAACATTTATGTGCAAGAAATCTATGAGTGAAAAGATCTTGCTTTGCACGATGCACTCTGTCATCACTTCAATTGAATCAGCCCAAGGAAACTCTTGGAGAAAAGAATGCCACAATTTTGGATATAGTTGCATTGTGTTCACATTGCGGACAATTTGGCAAATATTGAGTCATGGGAGTGTTTGTGGCCTTGGAAATGGTGTAGGAACTTGGAACACATAAATCCATGGTTTGAATTTGCATTGTCTTTGTGTGATTTGGATTGGTCATACGTTAGGGGGTTGACAGATGACGTGTTTGAATCCATTTTTTGTAAAATAGTGTGAAATACCTCATTATACATGCAATGTATGATCTTTGATGTGGATCCTTTTGCTTTGGTACATGAAACGAGAATGGGGCATTACGTCATCATTTTTCCCAATGGGGGTATGAATGACATAGCAAACACATCTAATGTTTGCTCATCCAATGCAACCAAAGTGAGACAAAGATAATCCATTTTGGGAATCACCACAATGAACGTTTTTTCTTCTTCATTTCATATGATTACAAAATTTTCACGTATCCTAACAAAACAATGTTTCACCATGAAACATTCACCCATACATAATGGGTGTTGACAACCATTATGTTTGTAGTAATGTATGGAAGTAAATCCTGCCCCTACAGCTTTACTACAACCACGCTCAAAGAAAATGAACACCTTTTTTTAACATTTAAAACATTATTGTGTGTGGTTTGTTTATATAAATAATCGAAAAAAATAGAAAAAGTTTGGAATTTTGGAATAAAAAAGTCATTGGAAAACATTTTTTGGTGAGCACTCATGGGATCTTTATCAAAGGCCAATCTCTTGCTTTCATGATGAATGAATTGCACATAATGAAAGACCATGTTAAAAATACTACAAAATATTAAAAAAAACTACTAGGCTTTAAGATGGAAGGTTTTAATGTGAAAGTGTTTCAAAATATTCAAATGCAGGTGTGTGAGAAATGCTGTCAAGAATTGCTGATCTATACTCATCCAACAACAACAAATTATAAGGATATCATGCTAGTGATTCAAAACAACATCAATTACTTGTCTTGAAAACACAATGCATTTTCATGATGAAATCATGTTGGTTGTTAGTTTTATTGTGAAGACGATGCACATCATTCCTATGGGAATGCAGAGAAGTGAGCTTGTCTTTTCTTGAAGGGAATTGGTTTACCTTTGACTGTTTATCCCATTCTACATTGAAGTGGAATGAGTACTTCAAAAAGTATTGATTATAGAGTTTATGGTACCGTATTTCTAAGGATTACATAGACCACATGAATCTAACTAAGAAATAAATGTCTGTTCTGTACTTGCTTCATGCCATGGGTGAATACGTTGACAATATTATTTTTCTACAACATAATGTTCCAGCAAGTCAAAGGTATTTTACAACCAGGTGAAGGATGTTTGGTAAAATTGACCCTTGAAGCTATTTTTGGAACCTTCATGACAAAAACCTCAAAATTATCTTCACCAACCGCTGGTCAACTTTGAAAAAATCATCAAAATCATTTAAAATTTTGAAAGCCCTCAAGCATGAGTTATTCCACATTTGCAAAACTCCTCAAGGAAATTCAAGTATAGTAACAAGTTTTCAATGGCTACCATGTGGGGGCTTCTCACATTGTATGGATTCATGAATATGGGGAAACTCCAATTTCAACACTTTGTATACACATCATATAACGACCATCCTTACCCACAATTTAAAATTTGAGAAGGCCTCATAAAAAGCCAAAAATTATGAATTGTGCGGTGTGTATTCCAACCACAGCATGTGTCTAGAAAAATAAAAAATGAAACCCTGGTCAAGAGATGTATATCTCAGTGAAAGTTAATTTTCTGTCTTTCCCTTTGTATGCAACTCTTACTTCTTTGCGCTCCTATCCTGTCTCCTCCTAAAATTAGCACATAACAAGCTGCAAGTACAACGGAGCAACAGATCACACAAAACGTTTATAGTATGGATGCTGAAAATGGGGTATTGCCACCACACATCATGAAACAACCATAAACCATAAGAACATTCATTTGCATGTATGCCGCACTGGCATACCTGAAAAGGCCCTACCTAATATGCCAAGTAATGGGAACGGAGTATGAAGATGAGCACTTATTTGCACAGGCTAAAACAATGTGTATTCATGACATACTCGGCATTCATTTGTCATGCTTTGACAGATAAGTTATTGTCGTGCAAAGTGTTAGATTACAACCGATGCTACAAATATCCATTGAGAAACCCTTAGCAACGTTCTTTTGCCAAATGGTGGTCGTGAAATGCCAGTTCCAACTCATTGAGATGTTTTAGAATTCTATGGAGATTATTCGTAGGCCATTTGGTCAATTCATGAGATTGCAATCACCAACATGGAGATTGCACCTACCATCATCTGCAGTTTGGAGGAAAGGGGAGTTCGCGCCATAGTTTCACGGAGCTCATGCTTCATGCCATGGTTGAAGGACTGCATTGGTTCCGTTGATGGTACAAGTAACCCGTTTGAGTGCCACGAGCAGCATGGGCCGTATTTGAATCGGAAGGAAAAAAACAAAAGTGTCTTCATTGTCGTGAAATTTGACTAGAACATTTCCTGGGTCCATGCGGGGTGGTAGGGGAGCACACACAACACTATAGTGAATCAACGTGTATGTGTAGATGGGTTTACCATTCTACAAGGCAAGTTATTTCTTGGGTTTGCACGATACTTGCTATCACTATAACTTCTAATGCCATATATCAGTGTGTGCTACCACCTCAAAGAGGACCTGTTGAATGGAGAGGTAAATGTGCCTGAGACATGCGCCAAGCTCTTCAACGTGTAACACTCAACACTACAATAATGTTTGAACGTTTAATTTGCCAACTAAAGCACACGTTTAAGATGGTAACATACGTGGAGGGCTACACTGTGGACGTCCAAATGGACAATTTCATTGCTTGTTGCATGCTACACAACATTTTCATTTTGGCACGTGCAAACAAAAGGGGTCACATGGACGACCTAAGATTGAACATGGATGTGGTGCGGGTATAGTTACGTACCGCAAATGATGAGATTGATGATGGAAAACCTCTGACAGATGATGGGGCTCTTTTTTATCACATATTCCATGACAGTAACATGGAATATTTTAAAAAAGGGATATGCAGCCATAGTGTCAATGAAATTCCATGCTTTCCTTATGTTTTCTTTTTCTTAACCAGAACATGCAAATTACAATGTACACCAAGGAAAGATATGATTGCATACCACGTTCCAACAATTCCACATGCAGACGTACTCTCCACAGGTTAACATTCATCATCCTAAAACTGCACTTGTAGAAGGGCGAGGGCCAACAGCATAATCTGTACTTTATGCTTTACGTATCTCTACACTCATAATACACACCCTACAACAAGCGCATATCAACAAATCATGCACATGAATCACTATTCAGTAGAGTAGGAAGCAGTAGATGAACGAGAATACTCATCCATCACTGTTCACATTCACATCCATCATTGCCATTGCACCTGCAGACTGTCCACAACAAAACAGTTAGTAATCGTGTGGTCGGTACATGCATGATGTAGTAGAAAGACATGCTGGCACACAGTGAGCAACACACTCACAACTCTGTCCTATGTGGCTCCGTGCTGATGAGTTCTATAATCTAAGATTTCTTATCAAGAATGAAATTTAGTGTGGTCACAATGTCACAAAGCTTTGCCATCCATTTTTCATACTCAGTCCCATGCATATGCCCCAGGTAAGCAAACAACTTCAGGTTCACATGGGCCAAGATCCATCTAGTCATTGGTTTGGATCGGTCACGCCCATGGGATTGAGCAATCGCCTTATCCAACACCTCACTTACACACAATTTGAAGCCTATTACGGCAGCACCACCCACTCGGGCAGTCTCACCCACCCTTGCTACACCACCCACTATGGCAGCTCCACCCACCCCACCCATCCCACCAACCCCAACCATCAAACCCACCCCACCGGATCCACCCACCCCACCCATCCCACTTGTTCTGCCCACCCCAGTAGCCACAAACACCCAAACCACCCCAGCCACCCCACCCATCCCAGCCACCCCACTAACCCCAGCCACCCTATTCAACATAACCACCCACCCACCCCACTAACCCAAGCCACCCCATCCACCCTAGCCACTATAGCAACCCAAGACACCCCTCCCACCCCACCCAGCCTAGCGGTCCCACCCATCCTTGCAGCCCAACGACCCCAACCACGCTGCCCACATCACCCACCAAGGTGGCCCCACCCACACCTGCACCCTCATCCAACCCACCCACCCCGCCCACCTCACCCACCCCACCATCTTACCCACCGCGGTAGCCCCACCCACCCCACCCACTTCCCCCATCCCACGAACACTGGTTTTTCCACCTACATAGTCCACCTGAACCACCCCATCACACTCGGTAACCCCACCCACCCCAGACCCTCCTATAGCCCCACCCACCACGGTAGTTCTACCCAACCCTAAAACCCCACCCACCCCTCACACCCTTACGAGCCCATCCACTCCACCTGGTGCCTCCCATGATGCCAAAAAAAATGGCATGGGCATGTGNACACTGGTTTTTCCACCTACATAGTCCACCTGAACCACCCCATCACACTCGGTAACCCCACCCACCCCAGACCCTCCTATAGCCCCACCCACCACGGTAGTTCTACCCAACCCTAAAACCCCACCCACCCCTCACACCCTTACGAGCCCATCCACTCCACCTGGTGCCTCCCATGATGCCAAAAAAAATGGCATGGGCATGTGCACTCAAGCACATACTGAAGGCAATTGTACCTCGACCACACACGAGCGTGGACCACACATGGGGTGATTTTTACATGTGACATGTATCTTGCCTTTGTACTTCGAGGACTGCCTCATACATTGAAAAGTTTCTATTCAAATGTGTAAAAACAGTTTTGAGGGTCCAATTGTCGATACTCCAACCATGCATCTCAACCAACAAGCCACAAATTGGGCATATGAACCAACCATGACATTCAACTACTACCAACAGTACCCATAAGGTTAAGTTTTAAATTAACAGAATCTACAAGAATTGTCGAATTGGATTAGACATCTCTTCATCCGCATGTCAGTGAAGAGTTTGACGTCCAGATAAAACATGCTTGCCACCGATGACGTTGTCTATAGGACAACCAAACTGGAAGTTAGATTCAAACTACAAGTCTAGAGACATCATCAATTTTCTTTTGCAATGGCGTCATGGGGGAATTGCCTTTGTCCTCACTATGGTAGAGGTACCCTGTCTTATCAAGTCGTGATATTGAATGTGGTTTTCCTGGACGAGTCCCAAACGGGAGCGAGTTCAAAACGGTAAGCTATTAGATGAATTTGCAGTATCAATTGGCGAACAGAAGGAGCTTCGCTTGCTTATTTGAGAGACAAATCTGTTGCAAGTGAGCTAGCCTTTGGCAATCTGGATGGGACCAGTGCAAGAGAGAAAATTCAGCCTTTTTCAAATACCGTGGCATGATTTTTTTCGACCACTATGAGGAAGGAACATAATTGTATGAAGTGTGTAGGTTGGTATTCACAGATGGGGCGAGCTCTTCACAATCTATCACAAAATGAAATTGAAAAGGAGGACGTTACATCTACGACCCACGGTTTGGCGCAGTTTTTTTTGTGACCCTTAGTCACAAGCACCTTGAATTCATGGTGACGCGCAGGTCACGTCCTTGAGACATCAATGCAAAATCAAATTTTTCGCACGCCGTTGCCCTTTCGGTTGTCAGTAAACCTTAAGGAAAACTTAGAAGGAAGATGTAACAGTCCTGTACCGATGGGCATGTACCGAAAGAACCACCCTCACAACGATGGGTCATGCACCTTCTGTGTTATGTCTTGTAACATTGTCACAATTTCGCCCAAGGTAGAGGAAGACCATACTTTACATAGAGAACAACCGGATGCCAGCAATCTGACATGTTGCAGGCGTCGGTGGTAATAGAAGAAAAAAGGCAACATTGGTGAGAAATACCAAAAGGAGAGGTGAGTAGTAGTAGCAATAGCCGTGGCAACGACCAATGATAGTAGCAAGCAACACTACTAACAAGTAGCAGCATTTGAGAAGAGTAGTAAAATAGCATCAGCGTCGAGCATCAACTGCATTGGTGAGTACGACCAGCATCAATTAGAAGTATTGGTGAACCATTTTAATAGTGGCACTGAGTACAAGTTGCATCAATGGTGGCCAGCAAGAGAACCAGTGGAATGAGTAGTAGCAGTAGCAACGGTGATCAATAATGACGACGATTAACACTAATAGCGATCAGTAGCAAACACGATCAACAACAACGGTGATAAACGGTGGTACCAGTAGCACAGGAAGTGGTGGTGGTGATGGCTAGAAGCAAGAGTAGTAGTATCATTGACGGCAATCAGAAGTAACAAGCAAAGTAGCAGTGTTGAGCCGTCATATTATCGGCCAAAAAGGCGATAAGTATTAGCCTCAGCAAGCAGCAGTATTTGTTGTATGAGTATTGGTTAGTAGTAGCAAAAGCATCAACACTCGAAAAAAGAAGCGACACTCGAAAAAATGTCGGCGAGCAAGAGTAGTAGTAGTTGCACTGGCGAGCATCATAAGAAATAGCTACAATAGTAAAACAAGTAGTTATAATAAAAGAGGTGGCAATCTATAGCAGCAATGACAATAGTAAGAGCAACAATGATGAGTAGTAGAAGAAGTAGCACCGGCCACCAAAAGTGGTGGATTTCTATAGCAAATACGGTGGAAGCGATGCTAAGCATTAATATTGGCACCGGCGGCACAAAAAAAGTGCACTATCTAGTAGCAACAGAAGGAGTTGTAGCAACAGCCAAAACGTGCAAAATTGGTACTAAGGCTTTCTTCCCCCTTGCAAGGTACATTGGTTTCATACAAAATGATTTTTTTGACTTGTTTACATTCACATCCCTTCATCTGCAGTGCTAGTCCTTAGAATCTATCCTTCCAATGTGTATGCACGTTTAGGAATAGATGGTGGTGATGTTGTCACCGATGAAAAACGAGAGAGTCTTCATTGATAAAAACATTGGTCTTCACCAACAACATTGATCTTCACCAACACTGGTCTTCTCCTGCAGAAAATCTTCACCCGTCTTCATCAGCAACAACATTCATCTACAGGAGAAGGAAGAATATTATTTCGATGAGTATGATGAGTCACCATGGGACGCGCCAAACCATCGGCTGCCTGTTCTTGTTCCGTGACCTGCACCTTTCAACAAAGGAGATGCTTGGTTGGTAGGCAGGGATGGTGATGGTTGCTTGTCACAAGAACACAGAGACAACAATATTCAACCATCAACGCTTCATCGTCTTGCACTCACATTGCAACCAACCTTCAGGGATGAGAGGGATGCGGATGTTGATGAGGATTTAGAGATAGATAGTGCTAACATAGAGGAGAGGGGGCGGGGGAGTGGGGAGCATAATATTCCACACATTGTTGCAATGCATCCACTGCTCAATGCGCCATCTTCATATACACCCCCTGTAGCTCCGTGTTCATTCCATTGGTACTACTCACCTTGTCTTGCCCTTTTTGTCCCGCGGTGCTCTACAACATCTCTCATTTAGTGTGATACCACATCTCTTGGATCAATTGTCATTGACTGGGATTTTGAGTGTGTTGCTGGCTGTGTCATCCATTATAAACCCTTTGCAGCCCCTCTTTGTGTCATGAGAAAATGCACCAACATGAGTGCTTCGTTTGATATCCATTGTCCCATTCCGCCCTGAACCACCATTCACACCATCCCTTAAACCACCCTCTCCATTGGCATTCCCACCCTTTCTTACATCACCCCCTCCACAAAGATTCCTACCCTCTCTTCCAGCATCGCCTCCATCGGCACCTCCAACCTCTCTTGCACCCACCCCCTCCACTCGTTTTCCCACCCTCTTGCACTACCCCTCCTACTGAGAGCCGCACCCTCCCTTACACCACCCCACCTGTTGGCATTTCTTTAGTCTCTTGCACCACCCCAAACACTGGCAGTCCCATCGTCTCTTGCACCACCCCCTCTACCAACAATCCCACCCTCTCTTGCACAACCCCCCTGCTAGTCCCATCCAATGGATTCACACACACTACTACAAAACACCCTTGAATTTTAGTCACATCTACAATTGCATTGTGTCCCCCATTGTCCATCCCGCCCATTGCTGCACCTTGGCCGTCACTTTCAGTCACATCCAACTCTTTCTTGCACATTCCACTTTAGTTCACGTCCAGTTACACATATTCCACCAGTTTAAGACACACCGATGGTAGCATAACGTCCACGCCTACCACTGCAAAACATCTGCCAGTTTTAGTCATGCCCACCACGTCATATCGGTTTCTGTCACGCCCACCATCGTAAAACATCTGCTGGTTTCAGTCACGCCCATTACATCACAACTTCCGTCGATTTCAGTCACGCCCATTACAGCACAACATCCTGTCATTCCTGAGTCACATGGCCTGAGGCTCCAGTCTAGGAAACAACGCCGACACAGTGGCAACTGCCGACCGTCCAAGGGAATTTCACCCAAGGATCACGATCACCCCCAAGGAATCAACTATGCCTCTGGTGAGACCTAGTTACCCAGGTGCTTTCGCTCAAGTTCTGAGGGGCTCCTGCCCTCTAAGCCTTCTTCTTCCTTGGTGTGAGAGCCCAACAAATTAAGTCAGCACTCCCACAAGAGCAAGATCACAACCACCTTAGCAGTTCATACCAAGCTCAGTCTCAAGCGCATAGCTCAAACAAGAGACATCAAGTGAAGGAGTAGTTGAGACAATGGCAAGTACAAGGCATAAATAGCTGAGGAGTGCATTTGGCTGCCAAAGCGCGCACACCTCGGCTACGCCGAAGCGCGCGCGCCTCGGCCGATGTCACTCCTTAAATGAAGGAAGTCATCCCCTAAATCACGGAAGCCATCCTCTGATCCACTGCACATCTTGCATCTTCCAATCCGACCGTTGGATCAGCCCAAAACTTGGACAACTGACGGTTTTCCATCGGTAGGGTCAGATTGAAAATCTGAAGAGCCATCATCAGAAACCCAGGGCACTTATCCTTGAACAAGGACAGTGCATGTCTGGCCTGCTGAACCGGAGCGAGGGGACTTGCTCCACATGAGCAATGCATGCCTGGTCCATCCACTACATGCAAATTATGGAGACTAGTGGCCAAGGGTCATTTAATATCAACACATCCGCCGGTTTCAATCATGTCCACTGTTGCACAACGTCCATCTGTTTCAGTCATGCCCACTATTGCACAACGTCCATCGGTTTCAGTCACGTCTATTCCAACACAACATCCACCGGTTTCAGTCATGCCCATTGCTACACAATTTCTGCCGGTTTCAGTCAAGCCCACGATTGCACAACGTTTGCCTATTTCATTCATGCCATCTGTTGCACAATGCCCTCCACGAGCATTTTTACCTGGTATTTCAAAACAAGGGGAACATGTCACTGTCACAAGTACCCACAAGCGTGCATATGTGCAGCCATACACTTGGGTGGGTATAGCAGACTCACCATTGCCGCGCCTAATGAGTGTGTAGCCACCTCCTCAAGGGTCTCAGTATAAGAACATGGATTTCCTCTGTCTTGCAATGTGGCAGTACGCACAAGATGCACACTTGTTGCTCGCATGTCTCCAATCTTCTCCAGACAGCTTAGAGGGAAAGTGGTGGGATGCAAAAGTGAAAGGGTGCACATTTTACCTTAGTATGCTTTACAACCTAAAAAAGGTGTCATATGGACAACCGTTATAAAGGGGGCGCATGGAAAATATGCAAAGCAAGTTGATCATGGACATTTGGTCCACAAGAGCAGATGGGTCATGTATATGATCGAGGAAACAGTGAAAATACAACTACATGCCAACAGGAAGACTCTTCTAGCTATGCAATGTGAGTCCGTGGGAATGGATATCCCATACATGACTCTTTGGCGTGGTTGACTTCACTAGAAGAATATCATTGTGTGAAAAGTGATAAAAAAACTAGCATTATTCAAACCATGTGCGATCAGGTATGTCCACTTTGAACCTTGTCATTCTTTTCCCATTTATGTTTAATCACCCCAAAATCATACACACTGTGATTTGTCTATAAGAAAGAAACATATGGTTAGGATTCTTCTAGGAACGAAGTCAAAGAAAACCTTTTTGTTTCCTACAAATCACTTGTAAGACTCACGTACGCATTTTTTCATGTGTGTGTAATTACAAAAGTTTCATTGTGCTTTCTTGGCGACAGAAAGACCTTGGATAATGTTTATCTAAAGTCTTCTCTTCTTTTTAATGAAACAATAATCAAAACTTTTGCTTTCATGAAAGCTCACCTATTTGGTGCCAATAAAAACTTTATAACATGCCAGCACACATCTAAGTTTTCCTTTCTTGTCCTATGAAAATTTCGTGTCTAGTGGTTGATAATGTGGGTGAAATGGGACTAGCCTGCCATTTGAGCGGCAAGCACACAAGGCACACGTGAGTGTCGCTCGAGCGACGATCACATGTGCACCGTCCATTGTCTTGCATCATCAGGAGACGCATTCCAACAACCGTAGGTTTTCTAACATTACACGTGTATTTGTTAGGATATCTACCCGCTACCCTTGCTAATGCACCTTTGCAATACACTCCTGTCTTTTGGGAGGGGGAATAGACATTCCCCCCATCTCCCAAAGAGGCGAGTGTATTGGGGCTGTGTATCTGGGGGTGTTGCTCGAGGGGGGTCAAAACAGAACTCACGTGTATTGCACGACACCTAAATACATTGCTGAACGAAACAGTTAGTACATACAATACGTACCCCGTTACACCTTCCGAATACACTTGTACTTTTGGGGGGGGGGAGAGCTCCCATTGATCTCGAGAGGGCCTCAAGAGAGTCACACAGGAAGTATTTTGAAAGCCGTCGATTATAAACGATGGACGTCCGGATCAGTGTTTAAACACTTTTTACGCAATAAACTTACGTATCGTTCAAAATGTCTATGACATACATAATCCATCACACTTCACAGATGCACTATAGGTTGGGGGAAGGAATCGACATGTACCCCACCTCCCTTTGGTTGATTTTGTACTCGGGGGGTTAATTAGGAAGTGTACGTTGCCAAGTTCAGGATCCATACACAAGTGTATCAATTCACTAGTGTATACTTTTTAACCCAAGTATAATACACTTCTTGCTACACCCTCCCAATGCACTCGACGGGTGTGGGGGAGGAGAGGAGTGACTGTCGGGGCTGTGCCTTGACATATTAGGGTTGGAATACGATGCTTGAGTAGGCCTTTGACTAGGTGAGCATCCTCACAACGTCTATTGATGTGGATGGACGTAAAGAATGGTTTCAAAACTGATTTACAGAATGTATGCTTGTATATTTTCCATGTTGTCTATCCGTTACACAAACAGATAAACTTCCCAGGTACACTTTTACGTTTGGGGAGGGGGGAGTCAGCGTCAAACACCCAACCCAAAGTTGAGATTGTATTTGGCTAGTGTATTGGGAAGTGCATCTGGAGCAGGTATCAAGCATAGTCGTACACTTGTGTAAGTTTCGGTATGTATATACGATACACTCTCCAATACACCCCTCCAATACACTCAAAGTGTCTTGTGGGGGGAGGGGTTTTGTTGACACATCACTAGTGAACGAATTGAATCCATTTTCCAATACACTACCCAATACACACAACAGGGACACTCGAGGGGTTTGGGAGGGACCACCCAGGTCAAACGCTCGGGCGAGTGTGAAGTGCATGCCCTCCTAAACACTAAGGAAACTGGCTGACATTCAATTTTGTGGTACTTGGATTTTTCTGGTCCATCTGTAGGTTTGGAAACATAATATGATCGAACAAACTCCCCATATTCAATCTTTAGGACTTAAATAGACATTGTACGTTGAGCTAGTAACAAAATTTTTAACTTCCTCTTTCAAAATTATTCATCTGATTTTGAAACATATTCAATTACATTCACTGAGTAATGTTTCTTGTAACAAGTTTATTCACTCCAGTAGACTTCTAGGAAGTAGTTGTATAGCACTTCCTGTATACATGGATTACATAGTGTATAAAACTGGCATGATTAACCATATATCTCTTTTCCAGTCCATCATGTTTCTAACCTAGTGGTGTGCAGCGCTTGCCCTCATTTATGTTTTTCCCCATCATTGCAGCTGATAGCAAAGGATCCTAAGGCGGTTGTGGCAGTGGAAAGGGATGCAGAGATGAGGTTCAAACACACCTTTTGTTATCCAGGTCAATGTAAGGCTGCCTAATTTTACGCTTGTGAATCATTGCATTGGATAGAACCTTCATGAAGAACAACTAGTCACAGGTGTATTTCCTTTCACACACCATCGATGCAAGTGGTCACATCCTCCTTCTTGCATGGGCTCTAGATCAATGTGAGAGCATTGAAAGCTGGTCTTGGTTTCTTGAGCTACTGAAGTAGGCATTTCCGTCAATGGGTAAAGAACATACATGTTCTATGTTCAATTATGACAATGGACTGTTACAAGCACACGAGTAAGTGTTTCCGACAATATAGCATGCATTGTGTTACTGGCACATCTTTGTGAATTTTAAAAAGACATTTGGTGAAATTGAACGCAAGCTGTTTTGGAGGCTAGCATATGCATCTATGGAAGTGTAGGGAATCATGCCAAGGGCAAGCTGTATGGAATAGATTCAGGTACAGGCAGCTTTTTATTTGGGGAGGAGACTGGGCCTCATTGTATACTACTTAAAGACTTATATATTCTTTACTTCCCCTTGGTGCAGTATGGCCACCTTACTTGAAACATAGCACAATCCCTGAATTCCTACTTTTCAGAGCAGCCCCCGCTCTAGTGCTTTGTTCAAGCAACGTTTGTCGAGTGGTCTATAGCTGCCTGAACCCGATAATCAACCATTGGTTCATAAAGGTGTGTTTAAGAAATGTACAAAGTATAGTTTACTACGGACCCATCAGGGGCGGTGGAGGGAAGCCACTCCATAGTCAACATGTGGAAATTGCCACTCACATATGTTCATGTAGGTCGTTTCAAGAGATGCATTCATGCTTGTGCAGTTTTGACACAAATAGGTCTCAATGCACATGTTTGCGCATGCAATCCAAACCACCAACGCTTGGCAAAACACCTACCCAAAAGAACTACCCGTAGTCATCGTTTAAGATCTGGTTCCAGCAGAAGATTATCGTTTACCTCCTCAAACACGTCGATATTGATGGCCAAGGCTTGCTTGGATGAAACATAGTGAGATGGCAGCTCATACGCACAAATTCTTCAATTGTAGACGCCGCGGGAACCACAACCATGAATGCAACATGGAGCATAATGGCATTGCTTTCGAGCATGAACTTCCACTCTAGGTATGCCTATCATTCCCCCCTTTAACATCCTCACCCCTCCTAGTTTACAGACCTTGTATCTTCCTCTGAATCATTCTTTATCTCCATCCCTTTCTCTCTCCTTGATTATCATTCTCTATTTCCTAATGTCATCCTTGCCCACCAAGATTGCAACCCCCACATCCTCCTTTCTCACTTGCGAGCTACCCAATCCATCTCTCTCTCTCTCTCTCTCTCTCTCTCTCTCTCTCTCTCTCTCTCTCTCTCTCTATCAGCCCCCAACCCTCTTTGCCCAAGCTGTGTGCCGTTTTTCCTTGTCTGACCTGCTGTGTTTGAGTCTCAAGATATTCATGCTCTATTCGTGCACTGCCCATGGCGTTGTTGGTTACTTTACAAAACAGGTCATGATAATGATGGTGACTACAACACAACTATCAATGATCATGATAACTTTGAATACAATGGGGATATCGGGATGGTTTTCAAAAGTAATTGATTGTCTTCATAAGCATGCAGTTGGTGCTGATTGAGTAGAATTGTTTTGAGTGAAAAAAGCTTAAATATTAGTTTTTTTGTGTCGTGAAATGCAACAAATAAAGAAAAACCAATCTTGAACGAAGTTTATGTCATTCAAGGCTATAAGATAACAAGGAATGACATGTATTTACATAGAAGAGCATACCATCAGCAAGGAGTTTCTTTATTCCTTATATCATGATGGTGTTTGAATTGTTCATTTCCATCCCATGCCGTGTTTGGCATTAGAAGAGAAATAGGAATGTGAAAACTGCATAACAAAAATTTAAACCATGTTGTGATGGTATGTCTGGTTTACTCACTTCAATATGCATGAGATTAGATATCAATATATATTGTAGCTACTTTCAAATGCATGTCAACCACATAGCCCACCTTGTGCATGTAGGATAGCCCAAAAAGGCAAGAAACATTGAGAAATATTCATGCACATGAATTATGCTTCATACATTAGGGAAAAAATTCCCCATGTCATTTAAAATAGATGAGTATTTTTTTTACATAAAACAAAAAAATAGCTTATAGTATCTCGTACATACTCCTTGGGTTTAATCCATAACCTCCTTTTGTTGTCTTGTTGATGTACCATCCTGAGGTCTGATATTGAAAAATACTGGGTGAGCATGAGTTCAAGGATCAAATTATGCGAGGTGCCTAAATTGACTCCATCTGTGACACAATATCACCCCCGCCTTTTGTCAATCATGCTCGATGGTGTAGCACATCTTGATGTAGTGGATAGGCCTATACTTGATTGAGGCACTTTTCTGTTGGATGCCTTTCTTCCACCAGCTGATAGCTATGGTGACAAAAAAGTACTAGACGAATATCTGGTTGTCTTGCCGTGTTCCCATGAATAGTCCCAATGAAGATAATCAATTCAATTACGTGGCTGTGAAATGGAATTGTGCAATGCTTTAAGTCGTTCAATAAAGGTCAGAATGGACTTATCAAATGCAACCATAACATATATTGGAGAAATGAAATGCTTGACTAAATTTTTTTTGGGCGTCTTTGGCGGAAGGTGTCGCATCGAATTGAAGTATGTTGGATGGTCTCCGTCATCCGATGAACCACTTAAGGCCCTTAGATAATATATATTCAGTTAGCATTGCAGTTTGATTCGGGATATCTGATTGGAGAAGAATGTGATAGTGTGTCTTGCCAGTGAAGCTGTTAGACCGAAGCATTAGACATGAAATGGCGTCTTAGACATTTCAAACTGACATGCTATTGAAACAGGTATCTGCCCTCGTTGTTATTTCCGTACATCAGTTTCCATCACTGTGTTGTGCAAGTAGCTGAGCTTGGATAAAATCGCCATAATCCCGCCCTAATTTCACACCTACGCAAGTGCAGAGGTGACCCCGAGATATGCTCCGTGTTGATTTTGTGAGACAGACAGCAAGGGCTAGGACCCTTGCTAGTAGGATCTTTGGGTGATCAGTAGTGTAGCATGTACAAGAGCAGGAGAAGGGTTGGGAACTGTGGACTGAAATCTTGATTGATGTAAAGTACAAGTATGGTACATGGAAGAGCTAAGCACACTAGGCTAGCACAGCTCCTAGCCCACAGAGGGGCAACGCCTTGCTAGGCCTTGTAGGTCGTCGTGGCAAGGGTCTTGGCGCAGTCTCCAGGTTCACTAGCCTCCAGGGTAGCCTCCACCCAGGCAAGTAGGCCTTGCCAGGCTTATAGGGGCCTTGGAGGGATCTCCAGCAGAGTCTGGGTCTGGGCTCCAGAGTCAGAGGCTTCAGCAGAGGTGAGTTATTGCAGGATGCTGAGATAGATGTGAACTGAGAGGAGCTTTCCCTTTTATACCTGTGGACCTGGCAAGTTGACCACCTGAAGGAGAAGCTTCCTTCAGGTGGTTCAGGTCTGCTACCTCTTGGGGAAGCTTCCTTCCAGGTGAAGCTTCATGTAGGTCAGAGTTGTTACTGGCATCCCTCCAGGTTCAAGGAGAAGCTTCCTCATTGACGAAGCTTCATCAGGTGTTCAGGTGCAGCTTCCCCAGGAGGTTGCTTGCTCTGTAGGCTTTTCTCTGGCGACCATTGATCTTGCCATGCTGCTACATCAGATCCGTCAATCAGGAGCCTCCTGAAGCTCGTGCCAGATTGGCCCATGCAGGTTGAAGGGCCCAGGCTCTATGCATGATGATGGTGATGCAGTGTGGACCTCATGCCAAGGGTGCATGAGTCTTGCTCAGTCAGTTAGAGGACTCCCTTACCAAGATAGCTATGCAGTGCTGTGCGGTAGGTAGCTCCCCTCCCTGGTAGAGCTAACGAGTGGCATGCGCAACCCCCTTACGCATGCCAGCACACTATATTACACACCAGGCCCTTTAGATTGCTTCATAGCTGGTTGCTAGAATTTATCTGGCATGTACAAGAGAGGATTCTCAATAGACGTGGACCCAGGAATTCATCGTAAAATCTGTAACTTTCCGTAAAGTGCTCCGAATGCAGTGCCGTCTTCACCATGTCAGAGCTTGATACCAGCACATTATCGCATCTCTCAACACTCCGTGTGTTGGACCCACCGTGGCCCACCTACCATTATCGATCAGTCAAGTTAACAGCCCGTAAGGGCCATAGTGCGTGAAAAACGTGATCTCGCACCTACGTCTCGATAATGACCCGTGAACTGGTCATACTTTTGGTTTGGCCATGTTTTTTAGGATCCTTTAAAAACTGGCCGGGACTTGGCGTCGTCATCCATATTGGCCATAAAGTGTCATTCCCAGTCAGATTTGGGCATAATTGACGCTGCTCCACAACTCCCCTTGCTGTTTTAGCCATATTCAAACGCGCATCGGCTCCTCCTTTCAAATGTGGCCATGAAGACGGCCAACATGCAAAGGATCGCGTGAGAGAGTGATATTGACAAAACAAGCCCCATAAAAATCCGTTGATCTCCTAACGCCATTCTTAGTATTGAAAGGTCTAAGGACGTACGCAAAAGGTGAAAAATTCACCTTCAAACATGTTTCATGAGATAAAGACATAGAATCACAATGTCAAAAGAAAATGTAACTACAATTAGAATTTTAAAGTCCTTCAAATAATCTTGTAACCTATAATAGGTGATGTAAATCAAAATATAATCATTGGCCCTTTATAGGGTAGTACAATTGGGTAAATTTGTCTTCCTCATAACTAAATGAATAAAACTATTCAATAACTAAGAAGACTTTCCCTATATATCATCTCATACATTTGCGTAAGATTTAGTTATATCTCTTGGGCCTTCTTTATTTCATCCAGAAACAAATATAAATACAGAATCTCACATGTTTGAGTAAAATTCATTCTCACATCTTGATTCAAAATTAAACTAGCTTAGTAAAAATGTGGTGTAGATCAAAATTGTCTTGAAAATTCAAACTCCAAGCAAATGGAGAGGCACAAGTAATACCTAAAATCATGATCCGTAACATTTACATAATTATGGCATATTGTCTTCCTTGGGAAACTTAATTATGTTGGTAGATTTACATAAAAAATAAATTATTGCTGATGTAACTTTTTTATATTGTTTTAATACATCTTGAATTATTTTTTGCTTTATAACATACATATAGATATGTAGGAATTCCTAAATTTGAACTAAAATTACATTGGTGAGATTTTAAAATTGAACTTAATTCGATGGAATATATGAATAAGATATATCAAGAAACTCATCTGATAACCAAAGAAAATTTAATTTTATCACAAATTCAAAATTAACATGAATCGTTTTCATTTTGGAGATTAGTTTTCTTAATGTTCCAAAACATTGAAGGGAGATTAATTAAATTTAGATTTTCATCACCCATTCTAGGTTACAAGATGATTTTAAGGACTTTAAATTCTAAATATAGTTTCGTTTTCTTTCAAAATTTTGATTCTATCACTTTATCTCTTGGAGCATGCTTGAAGTGAAATTTGGACCTTTTGTGTACATCTTTGTACATTTCAACACTGAGAATGGATGTCGGATATCACACAATGTTTACGGGGCTTGTTTTGTCAATACCGCTCGCTCACGTGATCCTTTTCCCGTCGGCCGTCTTCATGGCCACATTTGAAAGGAGGAACCGGCGCGCGCTTGAACATGGTTAAACAGTAAGGGAGGCTACGGAGCAAAGTCAATTATGGTCAAATATGAGGGGGAGCGATACTTTATGGCCAATATGGATGACAACGTCGAGCCGCGGCCAGTTTTCGAAAGATCTTAAAATACATAGACAAACAAAAAAAATGACTCCTCGAATTCTGGCTGCTCAAAATCAAGGGTCATGACTCGAAAAGCCATGCCTAACCGTGGGCCATAGACGTAAAGACCTCAGTTTGCGATGGAACCAGCCTTGCCGCGAGCGAAAGGACACGCGACTGCGAGTCCAACTTGAATTCCACACAGACACCGATTTCAACAATCAGCAGCCCCCCCATCCCCCCTCCCCCACTCCCCCCTCCCAGCTGTTGAGATTCAGGCCCCTCTGCGCCTTCCTCTTTTCACCCATTCACCCATCTTGCGGGGTTGGTTTCCAGCGCTATGAAAACCAGACAGCTATTGCGCTCGCTCCGACGTCTTGCCGCTGTCTACTCCCTTTGCTCTGCCGCCGCTGTGGTTCACGTGACCCCCGGCGCGTTCGAGTGGGCCCATCCATCCGGGCCCTACTCTTCTGATGGAAAGCCAAGTGGCATGACGAATGCCCCCCCCCCCGCGCCCGCCCCCCCAATCCACCCCTACCAGCACCCACACGTTCACCCGCCTCCGCCTCGAGCCAATGAGGTCACGCGTCCAACGTGACAACTAACCTACGGTACGGTCTAGAGTCACCCCATCGACAGATAGTCTGGCAACTAGCCACTGGCTAGTACCCACTGGCTTAAGACTCAAAGCTATGATCAGCCGAGACGGAGCACATGACATCGCATGGGTTGCAGCGATGCAAATGCTTTCGAATCAACGATCTACGCTACACTGTAGCACATAACGCACAGGCACAAGCACAAGCACAGCCACAGCCACGGACACAGACATAGCCACAGCCATAGCCACAGACACAGCTACAGGCACAGGCATAGGCATAGGCACAGATAGTCGCGCTGGTCCACGGGGCTGCGTGTGCAGGGTAGCATTGCATTGCACACTGTGCAAAGCACAGTGTAGTGAAGTATTGGCTGCGCCAGACGTGCGCTCTATGACTGTAGTAAGCTTTCTGCCCGAGAGATCTTTCTCCAGCCCCCCATCCCGGCCCCCCGTCCCGGCCTCCATCCAAGCCAAGATTCCCCCACTTTCAGTGGAGGAATCTTTGCCTCGTTTAAAGTGCAGTGCGATTCCGCATAGTGCAGTGCGGTACTTCCTCCATCCAAGCCAAGAGATCGTTCTGCAGCCCCCCATCCCGCCCCGCCCCCTCCCACTCTGGGGATTTTTAGTGGGCATAGCCAAAGAAACGACACTGTGGTGATTCCCACCCAGTTGTCGTCTGGAACCTGCCATTTATTTGGTTTGGGGAGGGGAGGGTGCGGATGGGAGTGGTGGGGTTTGGGGGAAATGCCAAACGATAGCTGAGCAGTTCATCCTCTAAACTACAAGGGGACTAGCCATTGTACCCATTTCTACAATGAAGGGTGGTCAAACAGCTTGACTCAAGCCAATCTAATGTTTTTTGCAGGCCATGCGCCTTGCTGTTGGGGCTACGCCATGGTCACATTTGCCAACAGCAAGGGCCTCCTTGCCCATTCTTGATTCACTCACCGTCCACCACGGTGCTGACCTATTGTGGCGTTAGCCAAACGCCATCTTCCCATGGGCCGTGGGCAACGAATGATGGTCACATGTGGCAGACAGAAATTGCTCAGGCGGGCGGGCAGGCAGGCATGCATGCGTGCGTGCGTGCTTGCGTGCGTGCGTGCGTGCGTGCATGCGTGAGTGCATACGTGCGTGCGTGCGTGCGTGCGTGCATGCGTATGTGCGTGCGTGAGTGCGTGCGTGCGTGCGTGCATGTGTGCGTGCGTGCGTGCGTGCGTGTGCGCGCGTGCACATGCGTGTGTGTGTATGTGTGTGTGTGTGTGTGTGCGTGCATGCGTGTGTACGTGCGTGCGTGCGTACGTGCGTGTGTGTGTGTGTGTGTGTGTGTGTGTGCGTGCGTGTGTGTGTGTGTGTGTGCGTGTGTGTGTGTGTGTGTGTGTGTGTGCATGTGTGTGTGTGTGTGCGTGCGTGCATGGTTGCGGGGGGGGGGGGGGGGGGGAAGGGGTATGTGTGTGTGTGTGTGTGTGTGTGTGCATGTGTGTGTGTGTGTGTGTATGTGTGTGCGCGCACGTGCGTGCGTGCATGCACACGTTTGTGTGTGCGTGTGTGCGTGCGTTCATGCGTGCATGCGTGCATGCGTTGGTGGGTGTTTGTGTGTGCGTACGTGCGTGGGTGGGTGCGTGCGTGTGTGCGTGCTTGCATGGGTGCGTGCGTGTGTGTGTGCGTGTAACGTGCATGCGTGCGTGCGTGCGTGTGTGCGTGCATGCGCGCGTCCGTCCGTGCGTGTGCGCGCATGCGTGCACGCGCGTGCGCGTGCGTGTGTGTGTATGTATGTATGTGTGTGTGTGTGTGTGTGTGTGTATGTGTGTGTGTTTGTGTGTATGTGCATGTGTATGTGTACGCGCGTGCGTGCACGCACGTCCATGTGTACGTGCGTGTGTACGTGCGTACGTGCGTGCGTACGTGTGTGCGTGCGTGCATGCATGTGTGCGTATGTGCATGTGTGCATGTGTGTGTGTGTGTGTGTGTATGTGTGCGTGTGGGCATGCGCGGTGTGCGTGCGTGCATGCGCGCGTGCGTGTGTGCGTATGTGCGTACGTACGTGCGTGCGTGCGTGTGTGCGTGCATACGTGGACGCGTGCGCGTTCTCGTGCGCACATGTGTGTGTGCATGTGTGTGTGTGTATGTGTGTGTGTGTGTGTGTGTGTG
>SZWC01008075.1:70143-104091 GCA_023375785.1 Penium margaritaceum
CCCCCTCCTCCTGCTTGCCCCCTCCTCCTGCTGGCTCCCAACGGTCGGCGTTCCGAGCTGGTGACGGCGCGCGCGCCGCAGACGAAGCGGACAGCTTTGATGAAGTGTGGCGAGCGCATGCGCGGGGCGAAGTGACTGGCAGCACACGGCATCCTCAGGCCCGTGGAACCCTTGATGCACTGTCGTGCTGCAGTGTCATTGGTCACAGCAGCGGCGGCAGCAGCAGCAGCAGCAGGGGGAGCAGCAGCAGCGCCACGACCGGTAGCAGTCGCGGCAACAGCACCGCGAGCATGCCTAAGCACCACACAGGCTATGAGTTGGACGGTGGCTCAGACCTGCCAGGGTCTCTGTCATCGTCTCAGAGCCCACCATCAATCGTGCTGTGGTGCTACCCCGCTGCTGCGTGGCTGCTCCTTGTGCTGTGGCTGATTGACGACGCCCTCCCTCGTGCTGATGATGATCTGTGCTGGGTGCTGGGTGCTGTTGGTGCTGTTGGTGATGTTGGTGATGCTGGTGATGCTGGTGATGCTGGTGATGCTGGTAATGCTGGTGTTGCGGGGCATGCTGGATGGTGGGGTTCAGAGGAGGCTAGCACGTTCGACGAGACGTGGCAGCGCCACGCACGCGGCGAAGTGGCCGGCGCCTCTGCACGCCACGCAGCCCCTCTCGCACTACCCTACGGCGGTGGCGGTGGCGGCAGCACAGGCAGCGGCGGACATGGCAGAGGGGGCTTTGCTTCTCCTGCTGCTGGAGAGCACTACTCACCACGGCAGCACCAGCAGCAGCAGCAACAGCAGCACCAGCAGCAGCAGCAGCAACAGCAGCAGCAGCAGCGCCGGCGCACCAGAGAGGGTTACTGAGAGGACGCCACAGGCAGCAGCAGTGTGTGTGTAAAACCTGATTGCAAGGAAAGAGGGTTCGGGTGCAACCCTGGGGGAAAAGGGGGGGGGGGGGCGGGGGGGGGGGGGGGGGGGAAGGGGAGGGGTCTAGAGGACCAAAGGGTGAGGATTGTTGCCGATCGATCCGGTGGCTGCATCAGCAGCGCCAGCATGTGCAAGATAGCATGTGCAAGATAGCAGGAAATGGAGGGAGCAGCAGGTGCAACAGGAGCAGACCTTCATGCAGCAGAAGCGCCACCGCCACTGGCAGCAGCACCTCCACCACATTGGCGGGACCCACCACTAGCAGCCCAATCTTGGAAATGGTGTGGGGGTGGTGATGCCTGCGGCCGCAGCAGCAGCAGGGGGTGGTGATGTTGGTGGCCGCAGCACTAGTGTGGGGTGGATGGGGTGCAGAACGACCTTGGTCACCCGGGATGGGGTGACGGTGGCGGCAAGCTCATGCCTCGTGGATGGCCTCCCTGCAAGAGACGCCCCTTGCAGACGGCCTCGCTCAAAGCCGCATTTTGTGGTTTGATTGAATGATTGCTTGCTGCAAGATGGCCTCGCTTCTGCGCGGCGTTGGTCTTGCCATTTGGTAATGAGTCTTGTTCTTGTCATGTTGCCATTTGGTGATGAGTCTTGGTTCTTGTTATGCCTCCTCTTGTCTTGGATTGGGCCTCGGTGGGGTGGTAGCGGCATGAATCGCTCATCAGAAGTGGTGGCAGGAAAGCAACAGGGACCAGAGCTCAGCGATTTGAGCCAAGGATGTGGTCTGGAATGAAACAACGCCGATTCCGATCAAGGAGAGTTGGGTGAGGCTGGTTTTGGAAGCACTTGGTTTGAACTGCTGATCTGATCCAATAGCCTTGGTTATGGATACTCTGGCATCGCTGTTGACGCTGCGCTTGAGGGGGAAAAGTGGCCAGAGAGAGCCGAACTCACGTGTCAGGTTGCGAATCCTCAGGTTTACAGACATGTGAAGTGGTGACGATAAGGGTGCTGGCGACACCAAGTCTCAATCTCACTCCCAGGATGTTGAGCTACAAAGAGAATTAGGACAACGGGGTGACGGAGCAAGACCACCATACTTGAGAAAGTTCATACTTCCGCCGGGTCCTCAGTCTGAAATAATTCATGCACAACTAGGCTGACTCCATGGTCCTCATGACATTGGAGACCAACACTGTGGATTGAAGTGTTGAGGGTAGTATCGTTCGATGAAGAAACTGAGTCACATTATCATGCTGTTGCACTCACATATTATATCCTGAATTCGCAAATGTTTTCACAATGGCCTGATTCTGTTTTGCCCATTGTTACGACTTGTGAACTTTGTCTTGCCCACTCCTTTGAACAAAATGGATACGGTACTCGCTTTCGGCATGAAATGTGGCCTTAATGTGAACACGCAAGTGACCTCTTGACTCTGTTCACACATACCATCATTGCAAGTGACTAAATTGAAGTGAAGTTCTTGAACACAGCATTGTCGTACATCAAATGGATTGCGCATTGTTGGCATCTTAGCTTAGTGCAAAGACGCCTGTTGTGTCTAGCCAGAATGAGCTTGAGAACTGAACTGTCATGACCAACACAAGTTGCTTGGTTTATCCTTAGCAAAACGTGGAGCATGGAGTGGAGTGCATGCACCCACCTACGCTAGTGGTCGATGTGGTTGGCTGTAATTTAGTCTAGCATGCTTAGACATGTCCTTGCTTGGTGAGCCCAGATCACAAATCCTTCGGGACGACACGACCAATTTATTCCAGCGTGTGAGAAACCACCGATGGCTCGTTGCCGACCAGTCTGTTTCGATCTCGGGATGGCATCCGGGCCCCACGTGATCCCTTTCGCATGTGTGGCCCGGTCAACCGAAATTATCGCCTCGCTGGCATGTTACTCTTGATACTGACTTTCCGTGTGCCACTTCTTCCCGATCTCTAAGGATGGTTGCTCCAGTCCATGGCGCCATGTGTGCTACTCCCGCTTGCTCTCATGCTTGAACACATGGCCTAGCTTAGCCACACGACCACTCACTACAAGTATCAGAGCATGGAAGCCAAGCTTCCCCGAAAAAAAAGGGCCTCCCAACAAACCATGTGCCTCTACAATCGTTGTCGCCGCCTTTCTTATGCTAATTTGCCGTATCAGTCGCAGTAATCACAGTAGAAGCAGGAGCATCGCTCGCATCTCACGGTGAACCTGGACCCCTACATTTACTACCACAAGTCTCCTCGACATGTTGTCTCTGACTAACTGGACTCGATAACTATCTCATCGGCCGGGATCCTCCACACACGGATCCATTTCGCTTGTACCCTCTCGTTTACGTAATACCTTGTCATCCAAGGCCTAACAGACCTCCCCTCATCCATGTTCTTGCATCTTCCAACATTTTGGACGAAGAAGGCCAGAGTTTTTCAGGTCCTTCCCTTATTGCAACTCCATCCTCACCACTGGACCTTTCTTGAAATGGCCCAACACCTTTTACCCACATTTTCACCATAGATGATCAAAGTTTCATCCATCCTCCAGCTAGACCCCAAGTTTCTGAGGGAATGAGAGAACCCCTTTAGCGACACACTGTGTGAGAGAGCATACTGTGAGGGACACAATGTGACAGACGGCGCTTCAAACGGCTGAGAGACGGCAAAGATACCCGTAGTGCCCCATACATTCGACTAAAATAATTATTTTCCTTCGACCATTCAAGCACCTAAATAATTCTGGTCTTTTGGACGAATCACTCTCAAAATTGCGAAATTCTATTTTCTCTACACACGGTTTCAGCTTCAGCGAGCTGTTCTAAGGACTGCGGGCAGAACGTGAAATATCCACGTTCCGCGCGCAATCCTACGACGGTGGGGAAGTCACGTGGACGTGGCAGGCTGCGAAACGCGAGACGAGCTGCGCGAGTGCGTGCGGAGCGAGCTGCAAGATGCAGCTTCGCTCTCCCTCCTTGAAATTCGAAGACTTGAAAACCGAAGTTCTAGGGACAGACCAGGAACGTGAACGGGGATTTGGACCGAATTCAGGCAGCAAGAAAACCCAGGGGCTTTGGACGAAACAGGTCCAAAATTAGAAGGCTGAAAATTATTGTCGAATATAACAGTCACTTAATTCAGTTCAAAAAAATTGTCGAATGTAAGGGGCACTACGGTATACTTGAAAAAGTGAAGCGAAGGTGAAAACAAGAATGAGCGAGAGAGACAGATATCCTCCCTTGCCTAGGCAACGCTCGTGCACCGTTGCGTAGGCCTGTCACTAGGGTGCAAAAGCTAGCAACTAATTTGTCACTGCCTTCCAGACAAGAGAGAGCCAGGTCCCAGGTGCAGTACGGGCTGCTCGGTTGTCAGAATGACGAACCAAAAGAAGCAGCGGAAGCAGAAAAGGCAACCCTATACAACAACACTAAGAAAAAGCAAAAACAAGGTCACTGATAAACGAGTTCCGGGAGGTGGCCACCGAGAAAAATCCTGTGAGCACACTGAGCTGTGCAAGAGGAAGCTGAGTGTGCCAAGGTAGTTGTGGACCACCACGGTGTGCTTGCGAGTGAGTGGCGTCAAGTCCAGAGGTCACCAAGACTGACACAGCAACACTCCCCCATGACCCGACGACGCCAGACGCCACAAGGAGATACGGGGCACAACTCAAGGTGACAAACACAACAGCACGAGCAGCAAAGAGAGACAACGAGGACGGCCAAACACACGTCAGCCAGGGTCAACACGCAGAGACTGAAGACCAACAGCATGCACAGCCTCCTTGAACTTGCCGCCACCCAGCGCCTTCGTCAGAAAGTCAGCACACTGGTGCCGTGTGCCAACGCCAAGCAAGCGAACATCGCCACAAGCAATGCGCTCGCGCACAAAGTGATGCTCAATGTTGATGTGCTTGGTACGGGTGTGATGCATGCCATCATGCTCAGCGATGCGGCGTGTGCTTTCGTTGTCGCAGCGCAATGTGATGCAGTGAATGGGCTGGCGCAGCTGCTGCATGAGACGACACAACCAAATTCTCTCACAGACCCCGGCACCCAGGGCAACGTACTCTGCCTCAATCGAGCTACGCGCGACACAACCCTGCTTTCCGCTCTTCCAAGAGATGGTTGTGCCCCCGACAAGGAAGATGTACCCAGACCGACTACGAGCATCGCGATCCTGTGCCCAATCGCTGTCTGTGTATCCCTCAACCACGACAGAGGGTTGGGCACAAAAACACAAGCCCAAGCGGGGGGTGGACACGATATAGCGGACAACACGCAGCGCAGCCTCAAGATGGAGACGACGCGGGGACTGCGAGGACTGCGACAGGAAGTTCACAGCAAACGCTGCGTCTGTACGGGTGGTGGTGCCGAGAAACATCAAAGAACCAATGACTGAGAGATAGGTCGAAACATCGACCGGCTCCCCCAGACGAGCTGGGTCCATAGTCTTCAGGTCCCTCTGCCCAGCAGGCGTCATGGGTGTGGAGGCATGTGGAGCGGCAGCCAACAAGTCAACAAACCGCTCCCCAAGGGTTCGAACGTACCCGGCCTGATGCACGTGTAGCATGCGCCGCTGACGGTCACGCTCAATCTCCATGCCCAAGAACACACGGGCTGGGCCAAGATCCTTCATCTTGTACGCAGACTGGAGGAGTGTCTTCACAGCCTGGACAGCGTGAGAATCTGGAGAGGCGATCAAAAGATCGTCGACGTAGACGAAAATGGCGACGAAGGGTGCCGACGGGGCACTCACAAAGAGCGCCGGATCAACCGGACTACGACGATACCCACCACGCTCAAGGGTGGCAGAGATCTCGAGGTTCCAGCAGCGCGGCGACTGTTTGAGCCCATACAAGGACTTGCGGAGGCGCCAGACACGGTCAGTACCATCCTCGAAGCCAGGGGGCTGGACCAAGTAGATCTCCTCGTCGAGGCGACCGTGCAAGAAGGCNTTGTTGACGTCCATCTGGTGCAATTCCCAGTCATGCTGGGCCACCTGGCTCAAGAGTGCCTTGGCGGTGGTATACTTGCCCACAGGGGCAAAGGTAGCATCAAAGTCCACGCCCGGCACTTGGGAGAATCCCTTGGCCGTAAGGCAAGCCTTGTAGCACTCAACTGAGCCGTCAGGCTTCAGTTTGCGGCGGTACACCCAGCGGGTGGCGATGGCCTTGCGACCAGGTGGCAGCTGAACGCTCTCATAGACGCCATGTGCACGGATAGCATCAAGCTCCTCGCGCATGGATTGCTCCCAGAGAGCAGCGTCTGGAGCAGAGCGGGCCTGACGTACGGTATCGGGCTCAAGTGGGAGGGCACTGGAGCTCTATACAGCGAGCGCGGTGGCCACAGAGGCGCATCGCACAGGCGGAGTGGACTCTGAAGCCGCGACAGCCCGGTAGAGCTCCTCAGCAATTATGGAGTATCCCAAGGCCGTGTTAGGCTGGACCACACTGGCAGACATGCCAAGAGCGTCGAGACCAGTGTCACCCACGGGATCGGTGGGAGCCGACAGAACAGCGGGACGGATGGACCGTGACGCCTCAGCAGGACGAGGAGGAACAGGGGCCGTGAAAGAGGACGACGGTAAGGGCCGAAGGCGACCGCCAGGGGCTCGACTGAAGGGAGAGGGAGCCGACATGGGCAGGGGTGTAACTGGATCCAGGACAGAAGGAATCGACATGGGCGGAGAGGCAGCCGGAGAGGAGGCAGGCGAGGACGCAGGAGATGCTGCAAGGGGCGCCGCCGACAGTGATGCAGGTGAGGGTGCAGAGGATACTGTGGGTGATGCCGCAGAGGGTGCAGAGGGTGCCGCAGGCAAGGACGGAGGTACCCCAGATGCGAACATTGGCGATGATGCAGAGGGCAGTGCAGGGGATGATGCAGGCGACGAGAGAGAAGCGGATGCAGGTGCGGATACAGACGTGGCAAGAGTGGGCACCGAAGCAGACGGTGACGACGTGGACGAGGGAGAAGACGTGGGAATGCATGCACCGCCAGAGGGCACAACAGAGACACCACCCCCCCCCCCCCCCCCCCNCCCCCCCCGGCACGAGGGAAGGATGCAGGCGAGGAACCACGACGCGAAAGATCGCGGGAGAACAGCGTTTCGAAGAAGAGAGCATCACGAGACTCGACAACTCGGAGACGCTCAGGGTCCCAAAAGCGCCAGGCTTTGGACTGGTGAGACACGCCCAGAAAGGGACAAAGATGACCGCGAACGGACAGCTTGCCATCGCGCTGATCGTCAGGGAGCCAGACACAGGCGATGCTGCCCCACACACGAGCAAGGCGCAAGTCCACACGAAGACCAGACCAGCACTCGAACGGCGTGACATGACGGGGTAAAGGACCATGAGGAATGCGGTTCCACACCCATGTCATGTAGCACATGGCCTCAAAGGCGAACAGGGGAGAGAGGCCGGACTCAGAGAGAAGGGTGCAAACACCGTCGGTTAGAGTATGATTCCAACATTCAGAAACACCATTTTGTTGTGGTGTGTACGGAGCAGAGGACTCAAGACGCACTCTTTGTGACTGGAGGAAACGAGTAGTGGGACCCAGGAACTCCCCACCACGGTCAGAGCGGAAGACGGCCAGCTTGTGCTGACAAGCACGTTCAGCTTGGACAAGCCAGGACTCAATGATGGGTCCGACATCGCTCTTCTGGCGCAAGGCAAAGACCCAACGAAAACGAGAAAAGTCATCAGTCAGATAGAGGACGTAACGACCAAGGTCACAAGCAAACGCATCAGGAAGGGGATCCATGACATCGGCATGGACGAGGGCAAGGGGGCGAAGTGTGCGAGAGTCAGAGACGGGGAAAGGAGGGCGATGCATTTTGCCCTGCGCATAGTCGAGGTAGTCGGCAGAGCAAGGAACCGGAAATGTGCCAGGATCAAGACCAACAGCTGGTTGATGACGAAGGAGATTGTGAATGGCGGCAGTGTGCACATGGCAGAGGCGGCGATGCAAAAGACGTGTGTGCTCGGGCGAGAGCGACGGAGCTACATGCACATGAGCGGTAGCGGCAACAGAAGGGCCGGGCGCGAACAGAGGCACACGGTACAGCCGATCACAACGAACACTGCGAAGCACGATGCGGCCAGAGGACTGCAGCACAACAGTGCCCAGACCACGAGAGGCGACAAAGTCCATACCCTGATCGTCGAGAGTGGGGACAGACAACAGACTGACTTCAAGAGCAGGCACAAACAGGACATCAGAGAGGAAAAGATCACCCGCAGGGCCAACAAAGCGCACGACACCGACACCTTGGACAGGGAGCAGCTGGCTGGAACCAGTACGCACGTGACGCACGTCACCAACAGGCCCCAACGACACAAAAGCTCCACGAGACGACGTCATGTGGTGAGTGGCCCCTGAATCAGTAATCCAGAAGCCAAGGGAGACGCGGGCGGGAGACAAAACGTGACAAGCAGCAACAGTACCGGCGAACGCATAAGAAGGCGGTGCACGACGGAGAACAGCAGCCAAAAGACGCGGACGTGCAACACACTGCCAGTCCTCAATCCAGGCAGCATCCGCCACAGGCGCAGCCGACGACACACCACGCAAGGACCCATCCGACTCACAAAGGTGACCCCGGGACTCAACGGCCAGACTCACACCACCGCCTGCTGTAGGAGGGCTCGGCTGCGAGGAACAGGACGCAGACGGAGATGATGTGCACGAGTCCACGCCGAGGCCAATGTCTAACGCGGTGTGAGGCCACAACGTGATGGATGGGATGTCGGGGAGTCGGAGCAGAGGAAGGTCCGCACTCCGGCGGACCGGCCCGGGTGGGGGGCGAAGAACCGGGAACGCACGCGGGGCCGTTGCGGAGAGCCATGACGGGGGCACGTAGGAAGAAGACGGTGGCCTGGAGAACGATGGGGCCCAGGATGGGGGAGACCATGCGGGCCCGGGCAGTGGCAGCACTGGAGAAGCCATGCGACGGATGAGAGGAGACAACAGCACGGTGCTGGAGAGTGGGCACCAGAGAAAGAAAAGGGAGCAGGAGAACGCGTGTGGGAGGTCTCCCGTGGCACCGGTACATAACACTGAGTGCCCAGGTCTCGACCAAGAAGGAGGAAGAACTCAACGGCCGGAGCCAAAAAGGAAGAGGAAGATGAAAGAAAGACGAGATAAGGAGAAGAAAGAAGGGAAAAGGATAACGAATAAAAGGGTGCCCGGATGCGAAACGAAGAAGGAAAAAAAAAAGGTGTGAGTGAACGGGAACTAGAACAAAGGTCTCCCAAGGCACGGGGACAAGACTCCGTGTGCCTGGGTCTCGACGAAATGAGAGGAGGGTAAAAGAGAAAGGCCGAGAACGACAAGATAAGGAAAGGGAAGCCAAGGGCACGAGGAAAAAAAGGCCCACAGAGCCTTCCGAGAAACAAAGAGATGTATCGGGGTAGTGGAACGAGAACACGGGTACCCGGGCAGCAGGAAAGTGGGTAGATCGTGACAAAGAAAGGAAGGGATGAGAAACCCGAGGGAAAAAACCAGGGTTGGCCTAGGAGAAAGTGATGAGAAAAACTGACAAGTTCGAGGTCACTCCCACAGCTGTCGGGCACTCGAGGCAGTGAGACAATCCACCAAATGTCCGGGTCTTGACCCCGAGGGTAAGAAGAGAAGTGAAGAGAAGTGAGGAAAGAGAGAGAGATGAAGAGGAAAATAAATAAAAGCAGGAAGGGAAATAAAAAAAAAAATTAAAAGGTGGAGTTGTACAGAGGTGGCCCCGAGAGGGGCTACTGAAGGGGAGACGTGGGAGACCCGAGTACACCCTGGGTCCGTTTTTGTTTTGCGGTGTCCGTAGCTTGGCCGGAGCTTGTCACCGCGAAGCTCCTCGAGGGGACTTCGCGTTGACGGGCGTCGATGATCGAAGATCCAGCCACGGCTGGCTGCGCCGCGGCGGTTGTGCTGCTGCTGCGAATGCTGCTGCTGCGAGTGCTGCTGCGAATGCTGCTGCTGCTGCGAATGCTGTTGCTACTGCGAATGCTGTTGCTGCTGCGAATGCTGCTGTTGCTGCAAGCTGCGACCGCAAGATGCTGCGCAGAGAGCTGCTGCTGCGAGATGCTGCGGGGAGAGCTGCTGCTGCGAGATGCTGCGCGGGGAGCTACTGCTGCGAGCTGCTGCGCTTACCGCGATGGCTAGTGGCGCGAGCGCAGCTGCCGCTGCTGTTGAATGTTGCTGATGCTGCGAGCTACTGCGCTAGGCGCAGCGCGAGAGGCTGCTGCTGCGGCGAGATGTTGCGTCAGCCAAGACGGCTGTCAATGAGACGAAGACAGCCAAGACCACGGACGGTGCTGCCACGGATGTGGCAGCACCGTCGCCGGTGGATGGGCGAAGACACCCTAGGCGCGCCAGGGTGCAACCGCAACCGGAAGTTGCGGTTGATGCCACGGCCAGAGTGCTGTGGCTGTGGAGAGGTGTTGCGGGTCAGATGGCCGCAGTTGTGCGCGCTTGTCGCCGTCGAGATGGCAGCCGCAACGTGAGAACTGTTGCCGAGATTTCGGCAGTATTCCACCTCCGGGTCCGCCGGAGTACTACGTGAGAGCCATGAAATCAGGGCCGCCACGTTGCCAGGATCTGGTCGCCTCCACCCGGCCCAACCCAGCCTAGCAAGAAGTTGTTGCTGCGCGTTGTATGGTGGAGAGCGAGAGTGTAGTCTCTCAACTGCTCCGATACCATGAGGGAATGAAAGAACCCCCTTAGCGACACACTGTGTGGGAGAGCACACGGTGAGGGACACAATGTGACAGACGGCGCTTCAAACGGCTGAGAGACGACAAAGATATACTTGAAAAGGTGAAGCGAAGGTGAAAACAAGAATGAGCGAGGGAGACAGATATCCTCCCTCGCCTAGGCAACGCGCGTGCACCGCTGCGCAGGCCTGTCACTAGGGTGCAAAAGCTAGCAACTAATTTGTCACTGCCTTCCAGACAAGAGAGAGCCAGGTCCCGGGTGCAGTACGGGCTGCTCGGTTGTCAGAATGACGAACCGAAAGAAGCAGCGGAAGCAGAAAAGGCAACCCTATACAACAACACTAAGAAAAAGCAAAAACAAGATCACTGATAAAACGAGTTCCGGGAGGTGGCCACCGAGAAAATTCCTGTGAGCACACTGAGCTGTGCAAGAGGAAGCTGAGTGTGCCAAGGTAGTTGTGGACCACCACGGTGTGCTTGCGAGTGAGTNCTCTCTCTCTCTCTCTCTCTCTCTCTCTCCATGTCCAAGTTTTACTCGCACCTCCTTGCTCTCCACGCCTCTAAAAAATCCAATAAAATTGTAATGTATGCCGGCTGTTTTATGATTAAATGTCAAAAGAAAAGTTAATCCTCATAATAGTGAGTCTAAGGATAGGGTACGAATGGTTTCCTCGGCCATTTTGGCTGAGGAAAACAAAACTACAAACGGACAGAGTCTTCATAGGGCATGGTTCTATACATGCATCCTACAATTCTATCGTTCCACGTGGCATAGCCACGTGGAAAGAGGACCCTAGCGCAGAACTAGTAGTGGAGGAGCAGTGAAACGATCTTCCATCGCAGCACTCCTCTTGCCTGATTCCGGCTAATGGTTATGTTACGGGCTAGAGTCGAAGTATAATCTAGCCCATTATCATTTTCCGGACCTCGACTCCTCAAGACATCAGTCTCAAGCCCCCCAAGAAAGGGAGCGTACATTTATTTTCCCCCCATTGCTTTGAACAATCCTGGTTGGTCTTTGCTCACTAAGGTTTGATCATCGGGTATTTCATGATGTAAACCTTCTAACAGAAAAGGCATGCATAATAGTACATTCATGAATCCTTTTTATTTGCAACACTGTTGCATCACATTCACGCACAATCAACCACACACATGAGTGGTTTCTATGATCCTGGTCATTTGCATATAACATCCAATATTGAATGCATCATTTCTTGGCTCTGACCAAGTTGAAGAACGTACAATATTTGTACGTTGTTCACGACTGTCGGTGAGTCTCCACCGAAGTCCCATCACATGTGTGTACCAGCAGCGTGTTTGATGCATTTTGGGACATATATTGACATTAATGTCTTGTTCGTTTGGAAGAGGGTGCAGTTGTTTTTCCCCACAATATATGTGGTAAGCTTTCAACAATCCGTTGATAGCGTACCACAAAGGGGCGTCCTTGCGACCAATCAATCGGACAACCCTAAAAAAAAGTGGTCTAGGTCCACACAATGCCTTTGTACGTCATTTGGATATGGTATCTTCCTAGGGGTTGTTACCAAGGTGGTTCCTCTCGCAACATTATGAGAAACTATAAATCATTATTTGGACATTAATCCTCTTGGTTGCTACCACATATTCATGACCATGCATGGGTCTATTAGACCTATTTCAGTTTCCGTTGATTGGTCGAGTGAACTCAACCAAGCTCTACCAATCCCATGCAACTTGCATGATAGTTTCATCTTAGGTTTGGGAGTCAACGAGGCCCTAAGACGTGGTTGCTAAGTACACTTGTACAATTTCTTTAACATTGCACTCATCTTTGAAGGAGGTAGCGTTGGTCGTTTGGCACACGCAATCACCGACAAAGTGTGTAATTGGACACAAAAATGCTCCGACCTAGATGAGCCTGGTCTCAACCATCATCCACTCATTTCAATCTCAAATAGGTACCGTATGCTACCGCTTACGTCCCTGTCAAAATCACGTCACTGTAAACTAGATTAGCTGAGATAACCGATCTCAACGCTTGTCAAAAGAATCCAGGAACAAATGTTCTACAATACTTTATCCAATAAACAGATTTACCATGATCACAATCCATGTGTTACAAGTTGGAGGAACACCTCGTGAGTGTCAAGTCCATGTGATCATGATCAAACACTTGTGAATTACATCTATTGATCCCATGAACGGAACAACCGGTTCCTGATTTTTCCTCCTTTTGTGTATTCACATGCAAAGGCTCCATTTGGGCCACCTTCCAAAAAATTTCCTACTTTTATATCCTTGTTGGAAAGTTGTGATTCCTATTCACATGCAGGAAACATGAGACGTTTTGTGAACAAGGTCAAGCAGGAAAATGAATCATAAGAGTACATCTTGGATTGTGTTTGGCATGTCACAACAAGTTGTGTTGCTTCTATGTCTTTTATATCACCTAAGTTCGGTACTTTCATTCTATTGAGTTTTTCCATATGCCTTACAACGGGCACTTGTAGAGGGTATCACCTGTTCAAAAGTGTCCCTGTCATGGATGCCATTTGCCATTTTCCTGGTTTGACAACCAGACAGTGATTGGATGTCTCATCTGATTTCATATTTGGACTCCCTAGATAATTCCATGCAATTTCAAGTGCTTAGTTGCGTGATTTAGTTGAGTATTCAGAATGTTGGCCACGTCCAAAGTTCGGATGGTAGGCGGGTGGAATCTAGGTGTATGTCATTGGTGATGGGATAAATTCACCCTTGTGGTCCGAGTTCCGCTCCAATTGGTTTAAAATCCACATAGACCATAAAGGAAAGGACATTGGAGGTCTCTTGGACCAAGGCAAGCCTCTCCGTATGTTTTAGGGCAGGGAAGGGTGCTTCGACAGGACATCGTCGAAGCGCCTCATGTAACCTTCGTTTATGGACGTGGTGGATGGCTCCACCATGGGTTACTTCAACAACCGCATCATGGGATCTAGTACTCCGTTTTGGACGTGCTTGGATGCGTTGTAAATTTTAGATCACGGGCTATAAGTCTCTGATGTAATCTCATCATGAAGACTAACCATTAATGGTCTTTAGCCCTTTTAGCTCAATTTCCACAACCTGTACTTTGCCAAAATTCTACTCATTTGGTATGTGGCGACCCAAAGCACACACCTCCCTTGGAAGTCTCATTACCCTAAGAAACTGCGGACACTTGGTGGATCAAAGTAAGCAAGGATATCATTTGTGAACAAGCCCTGATCTACCTGTCAACACATTCACGGCTTCCGCAACGCATAGGTGTTTTGCACCAGACGACTTCGTCGTCACTGTTTGAGACTTTCCACAATAGAAGTTCAACATGACGTAGAAGCTGGAGATCCCACTCATGAAAGCACACATGAGTGGTCCTGGATTTGGAATGTGGTGGTGGAGTTTTAAAATCCACCTCGCACAGAAGGGACTGTTGGAGCTTATGAATGGTACAGAGGTTCAAGGTGCGAGAGCAATGGATGGTGAGGAGACGGCCTTCGCCAAAAAGAGTACAATGGCGATGATGCTCCCGCTATCGATGCTACATGAATCTCAATGGGACTAAACCCATGGCTACACTCAGGCAACTAACACATGGAATATGAGCTACTCCATGCACCAATAAATCCCTTGCAAATAAGATATTTGCAATGAAGCAACTCTTGGTAGTGTGGATCGAGGAGGGTGAGGATGTCAATTCCACCATGAAGCAGACTGAGTCTCTTGCCTTACAATGGAATGATGTGGTGTGGAAGGTTAACATCCATCACCATAATGGGAGGTTGGAAAGAGGACCACCTCACCTACGATGCAGTCATTGAGAACATCCGAAACAAGGTGCACCATCGCAAAAGTGGCGAGACCTCGCCTTCCTCATAAGCCCTGGTCACCAGAATAGAAGGCGGCAGCAGTAATGACAAGCAAGGCGGCGGTAAGGGCGACGTAAATAAGGGCGCCAAGAAAGGTGCATGCCATAGTTGTGGAAAGGAGGGCCATTGGACCAGAGGGTGTCCCGAGGAGTCACAGGCCGGTGGCAAAGGTACGAAAGGTAAGAAGGTACTCCTTAATGACACGAAGAACCACGACCTGAAGGGTGCCAACCGACGTTGCCTTCATTCATGTGCGTGGGAGCATACCCAAGTTGAGAGCGTGGGATTCAGCAACTACACCAAGTCTGCCAAATTCATGGTAGTTGCCAATGGCATGGTCGAGTCCATGACCTGCTAAGGTGATCTGGACATGGAGGTGGTGGTTGGTGGTGGAAGGGTGCATTGCGTTACTCAAATTGTGCAACATGTCCCCGGCCTGGATGAAATTTGAAGTGTGAGTTGCTTGATTGATAAGGGGTATGAGGTGCTCTTATGTAGGAGATTTTTAGTGGTGTGGATGGATGCAACGGCGAGGTCGCACTCGAGGCGAAAAATGAGGGAGCCTCCACATTGTTGAGAAAAATGTCATCCTCCAGCAGCAGATGCTACAAACCCAAAAGCGCACATTGTCAACCTCGCCAAAGGCAGGGGAGCAGACCTACAATTGTGGCACCGGTAGTTGAGGCAGTCATTGTCCCCAGTCATGAAGGAGATGGTCAAGCACGACATGGTTCGTAGCCTCAATATCACTGGTGTAGCAGACATAGTAGAGGATTATGCACAACACAAATGCAAGCCTTGCATCATGGGAAAGGGAAAACGCAAACTGTTTGAAGACAGACAGGGGCGGGCGGAAAAGCTGCTTGAGATCGTGCAGAGTGATGTGTGCAGGCTGATCAAGACATCACCCATTGGGGGCACGCAATACGTCATCACCTCCATTGAACATTGCAGCAGACAACCCTACGTCTACTTCATGCAGTGGAAAAGCAAAGTGTTGGACCGGCTAAAGAGGTACGCTGCAACGGTGGAGAGGCAGACTGAATGCAAGGTTAGAAGGCTATGCAACAATAATGGCGGTGAGTACGTGAGCTACGTTTGGTGGTTGAAGGAGCAGGGCATTGATTACCAGCTGATCACTCTGTATGCGCTGCAGTCTAATGGCGTGGTGGAGCGTGCATATTAGACGATGCTCACCATGGCACGGACAATGCTTGTCGACGCTAAACTACCACAGAGCCCCTCGTCAGAAGGTGTGAGCACATCGTGCTACATCACCAACCTCACCCCAACGGTATGGGTGAAGGGAAGGGCGGCTGGAAGACACCGCTGGAGGCTTGAAGTGGGCATAAACCAAGCATGGAACACCTGAAGGCATTCGGGTGCAAAGCACACCGGTTGGTGCAGGCTGCGCAAAGAGATAAAAGAAAACTGGACCCGCGAGCTAAGGTTGCACGTTCGTTGGGTACAAGAGAACGCTCAAGGCGTATTGCCTCTTTGACCAATAGAAGTAGGACATCATGACCGGTCGCAACATCACATTTGATGAGCATCAGAGATACTACGGCGGCAAAAACAACATTGATCAACAACATTGTAGTACACTATCCAAAGCAAGGTGAGTGGTTCAAACTCCTTGAGCATGAGAAGGAGCCGGCAGTTGTGGAGGTCGATGATGGGTCTTCAGAGAACAGTGATTCTGGAGCGCACCAGGACAGTGCAGCAGGTGCAGGTGCCACTGGAGCTGGAGCTGGAGCTGGAGCTGATGCTGGAGCTGGAGCTGATGCAGGGGAGCCCGTGGCGGAGGACAACGTTTCAGCATAGCAGCAGTAGGACAAGCCGGTGGAGTCACCAAGGTCACCGCGTCGTAATCGAAGGCGACGGAATGCCGTGAGGCAGAACAATAGAAATACGGGTCGTTGGGTCGGCATGGCACGGTGCATGATGGCAGCCTTAGTGGAGTCGACAAATGTGCAAGAGGCACTTACACGGTCTGACGAGAAACAGTGGGACAAGGCAATAACTTCTGAACTTGCATCCCTGGCTGAGAATGACACTTGGGAGCTGGTGGATCCGCAAAGGACACAAAGTTGTTCAGCTCCAACTGGGTGTTCAAGGTGAAGCTCATCAAGGACAGCAAGATGAGGAAGTACGCGGCGCGGCTGGTGGCAAAGTGATATCTGCAGTGGAGAGGTGAGCACTACGATGAGACGTTTCCCCACATCGCCAACTTGACAAGAATCCAAACGTCCTCGCGGAGGCAGCCACAAGATACATGCATATCAACCAGAATGGCTGTCAAGACAACATTTCTTAATGACATCATTAAAAAGGAGATTTACCTTCAGATGCCGGAGGGGATGGATGCGCCGGAGGGCAAGGTGTGCAAGCTATACAAGGCCTTGTATAGGATAAAACATACATCCAGGTGGTGGTACCAGTAGATGGATGGTGGATCTCAGCTTCAAGCATTGTGAGTCAGATCACAGAGTGTACGTGCGACATAGCAAGGATCTCCATCAAACTGTCGCACGCTATGTTGACAGCCTGATCTTGTGTTCATCAGATCTGGCGGCCTTGCAGTAACTCAAGGAGCAACTAAGCAGCAGATTCAAGATGACAGACATGGGGGAGCTGGAGTACCACCTCGGGATGAGCATCACACGAAACCTGAAGGCGCACACGCTTGAACCGGGGTAGGCAAGTACGTGGCAGAGGTCCTCAAGTGGTAAGGTAGGGAGGACTGCAAACCAGTGGGAAATCCTCACTCCATGAGCTATGAGCTATGTAAAGCAATGGCATGAAAAGCAGAAGAGGAGAAAGAGGACACAGTGGAGGTATCCTACCAATCTGTGGTGAGCAGCCTTGTGTATGTCATGGTGGCAACTCGGCCGGACTTGGCCTATGCAGTCGAAAACGTGAGCAGGTACGTAGCCATTTCTAGGTTACTACACTGGAAGGTTGTGAAGCGCATCCTCCGGTACTTGCAGGAAACGTGAAATGCATGCCTGAATTGCAATAGAAAGGGGAAGTCAGATCCCTTGCGGCTAGTCTGCTACACTGGCGCAGACTACATCGGCGATGTGGACGGGAGGAAGTCCACTTTTGGCTATGTGTTCTTCCCTGTAGGTGAAGTGGTCTCGTTGTACAGTAGGAAACAGTATTGTGGTGCCACCTCCATAGTGGAGGCGGAGTATATCGCGCTGGCCAGTGCGGTCAAGGAAGAGGTGTGGCTCCCCAAGTAAGTGGGGGAGCTAGATGTGCCGAAACAGGAGGATAACACCGGCTCCATATTGCTGACCAACAACCCAACGCAACACAAGAGTACAAAGAACATCAATGTGTACTACCACTACACACACGACATGGTGGAGAAGGGACAGGTTGTGCTGTAGAATTGTAGCACAAAGCATATGTTTGCAGATTTCTTGACCAAGGTACAACCCCACAAAAAGCACGTCATCAGCCTTGCAGGACTTGGGTTGAAAATATGTGAGAGACTTAAAGGTACAATAGTGGATGAGCATAAGTGAGCATGAGGCATCCGGAATAGAAGGTGAACATGAAAGATTGTTAAAAAGGGCTCCTGCCATGGATGTCGTTTGCAAATTTTGTGGTTTGACAAGTAAAGAGTAGTTGGATGTCTAGTCTGATTATAGATTTGGACTCTCTTGATTTTTCCATGCAATTTTGAGCTTTCAGATGCTCAGTTGAATTGAGTATTCAGAAAGTTAGCCCAACCCAAAGTTTTGATGGTAGGCGGATAGAATCTGGGGGTCCTTCACTGACGAGATAACTTCACTGTCGGTGGTCCAAGTTTGACTTCAATGGGTTCCGAAGGCACATGGGCCATTGAGGAAGGGACGTGGGAGGTGTAATGATTTGATTCTCCAACTCTTACAAAGAAGACGTTGTCATATCTTGCACAGTTGCATTCAGAGCTCGCTAGAGGTGTTTTCCCCTCTGCTTCACTCCTGAGGGCAGTCGTCATCATCAGTCCGTGGGGGGAGACTCAAATAGTTCAAGTCTCAAGAGTCCCATTTCTGTTTTTACCTCACCCCCTTGTTCACCAAATAAGGGGTATACTACATCAAACCCATGATTTCACACGATTCTTCCATGTTTGAAAGTCAAAGTTCGTACAAAACAAACTCGAGTTTCATTTTGACATGACGGAACAAAATCGTTGTGTACATAGCTCGTCCAGCAATTTCACGCTCATNTCTCTCTCTCTCTCTCTCTCTCTCTCTCTCTCTCCCTTGCCTCACTCATTCAAGGAGGCAAGGAGGAGAGGGCAAGGAAGAGAGCTTGAGGCCATAGCCTCGGCCTACCATGCCTCACGACCTCTTGGCCACTGATCGAGTGACCAGCTTGATTGGCAACCAGCTGGTAGCCGACCGATATCCGGCCTGTCACCTGACTAGCCGCCGACCGTCTAGCTGGTCGGTAGCCAGCAAAAGGTTGGCCACTGGCCAGCACTTGCCATGGTAAGGGGTGGTATCCAACCACACCTTGCGACTGCGAGGAGGGAGGGTTGAACTGGCCCTCCCGATATATTACTCTCCACCTTTTATGAACCGTCCCGGTTCATGACCAGCAAGTAGGAGTGCCAGATAGTGAGTCGTCAACATCGTGAAAGCAAATTAGTAACTTTTATCACCAGCTTAACATGAACATGTGCATGGAACTTTGACATAACCTATATCTTGTTGGTCAGCATGGCTAGCGGCCTGTCCCCGTTAGGCTGGATCGTCTGCGCGACAACCTTTTTGCGCATCCCCAACCTCCTATGATTGTTTTCCATGAATGTCGTCTAACGGGAATTTACTCACTCTTACCACATTCAGGTGGTGTCCCCTACCACGTGTGGATCTGTGCAAGCTGTCAGCTTGCTCTAGTACTTATTCACCACCCTCGTGGGCAAGTGAGATTCGGGCTCCCATGAGTTATGTTCAGGTCCACAACTGGCCCATAGAACAAGGTATTCCCTAACGACCCGTGACCAGAGTCTATGGTCTCGGTTCTGGAGTAGGAAAATGACCTTGTATTGGATGTTGGCAGCAAGGAGTGTCGCTGGTGGCTGAATGGTTTCTTCTGTCGTGTATGGAGCCTGCACGCTAACATGAAACACATCATGTTTCTTCGTACTGGACAGAAGTAACAATTGGTATGCCATTGGGACAATGCATGCAACGATGGTAAATGCCCAATCCACTTTGGTATGAGCTTTTGTGCTACTGGCGACTTCAATCAAAGGTTCTTAATGCTATAAAACACCTTGTCATCAATGTCAAATGAGACCTCACGGTGACTCTTGTCAGCACATTCCTTTTTTCGTTGCTGAGCCACTTGAATGTGGCCCTTCGCCTCCTGTAACAAAGAATTTATGTGCTCGGCAAAGGCCTGATCAGAAGGAACATGTCCTTTTACACCTCCACTATTCACCAATGAAGAGGGCAACACTGGATGCCAATCATTATTCAACACGAGCGGTGTGAACTGAGTGGAATCGTTCACCGAGTTGTTGACTACAAACTCTTCCAATGCTATGAATTCCTCCTTATCATTTATGCTAGGGTCCACATACATGCAAAGCATCTGCTCCAGAGCGCAATTCATGTGCTCTATTTCTTCACTGGTTTGAAGGTGAAACGATATTCACATTTGCAACTCACTACCGAAGTACTCATGCATATTCGGCCCAAACTTACTAGAAATTTTCTGTTCTGGATCGGAGATAATGCCCAACGGCAAGTCGTGGTACTTCACGACACCCTAAAAGAAGAGACGAGCGGTTTCCTTCGTATTCACGTCAGTGGTAATAGAAACAAAACATGTATTTTTTTAAGAAGATCCATAACCATTAGTATTTCATCGTGAACACGAGCCATGTCTCGAAGACCAGGGATGGAAAGCTGTTACTAGAACTCAACAGACTTTTTGTTACTAGCCTTGTTCTAGAAACATGGATCACATGCCATGTAATATTTATGGACATAAACACTCCGTCTTGGAAACCAATAGTAGTCCTAGAGTACCTGTCTGGTCTTTCGAGGTCACAAAAGACCTGCCATGCGTTGGTCATGGAAGTGGTACATAATCTTCGCTCGAAGGTCTCCTGAGTCTGGCACAATAACTTGTTCTTCACAGCAAAATATTCCTTTGGCCTCCACCAATATGTACTCATCTAAATTTTGAGCATCTTGGAACCAATAATCCATATAGTATCCCATCAGGATCCTATTCACAAAACCTCTGTAGTGGATGATCTCTCAAGGCGGTTGTTGCAAAGGTGCATGTGTGTCTGGCGTTTGCAGTTTAGCTGTCACAATGACCATACAACACCCACCAACCTCGGTGGTTGCCTTCGTTTTTACAACCTGTCAGCTGAGTAGATTGGCCACGTTGAAGCATCCTAGCTGATATTTGTATATGAACAAGAATCGACTCAGGTTTTTTCTTTAAAGCTCCTGTCACCTCGATACATTCGGTCACATTTGGAAAAACACCAATGGGTTGTGGTCGGTCACTACCGTCACAACTCGCTTAGCACCCTTGAGGTAGCAACATCACAATTTGAAATTGTGTACCACCACAAGGAGCTCTTGGTTCCGAGTTGTGTAGTAAATCTTTGTAAAGATGACCTTTCGACCCTCATACGCAACTAGGTGACCATTCTGCATGAGGATTGCTCTATGTCCTACTACCAACAATTCACATCACACCTCCAACTGTTGCAATGGATTCGGAAGAGCTAAGACTGGTGCTATATGAAGAAGCTTTTTGTATTTAAGAAAGGCGTTCTTTCAGCCTCATGACCATTCCCAATGCATGTCTTCCTGCGTGAGGCTGGTTAGTGGGGCTACCGGGATCTAATGCCCTTGCATAAGTCGTAAAAAATAGCTTTTAAAGTTAAGGAAAGACCTAATACGTCACACATTTTCTAGGTATGGCCAATTCTAGACGTAATTTACATGACTTGGACCTTTTGTGGGTCGACTTGGATATCGTCCTTGTAGACTATGTGTCCAAGGTATTCAAGCTCATCATGTGCAAACTTGCACTTGCTCATATTCGCATAGAACTTCTATTCTCAAAAGATTACGAGGAATTTACGTAAATGTTTTATGTGCTCTTCCATTGATTTAGACAAAGTGTGGATGTTGTCTAGGTAAAACAAAATTAACGGACCAAGTTTCTTGGTGGATGTTTGGTTTATTTCTCCTTGGAAATTTTCTCAGACGTCTGCTAGTCTGAAGTCAAAAACCCAGGACTGATGATGTCCCATATGCGTTCAAATTGTTGTTTTGGACGCATCATCTTCCATGATGGGCATTTGGTGATACCCTTGAGACAAATCCAAGGAGGAAACGACTTTTGCCACTTTGAGTTGGTGGAACAAGTCTTCATTCCGTGCTAAAGGGAATAAATTTTTAACCATCAGCTTGTTCAGCACCCGGTAGGTCACGCACATACATAAACCACCATCCTTTTTTCACTAAAAGGATCAATGCACTCTATGGCAAGCTACTTAGCTGGATCTACCCTTTTACAATGTTCTCTTTGCTTCTACGTTTGGCCTCTCGCCTTTATGTTGGACTAAGGCTATACATTGGTCTAAACAAAGGAATTGCCTCTGGTTGTAGTAGAAACGTATGGTCCATGTACCGTTGTGGTGGAAGCCAAGCCATTGGGTTTTGGAATATATCCGAGAACTCTACCAAGGGAGATTTCATCTCTTGTGACGTGTCTGCCCTCATACCGTGCTCCAATGTTTTTAGCTAAGCCAAGAAGTATCGACAACCTTGTCGAATAAATCTATAAACCTACATTGTAAACAAGCTGGCATGGGCTTTAAGTTGGCTTGATGACAATATCAGAATTGGAATCAACGTAAAGAAAATCTATCCCTTTCAAAGGATCTAGCACTTTGATTAAAAGCACATCAAAGCATCTTTTTTGCGGAACTAGGGATCGCCTATCACCACTTTGAATGGGTAAAAAAAGTTGAGTACCTTCAACGTGACACTCTATGTATATCATTCAATGCAATTTTTCACATTACTAATACGGATCATGGGTACTGTATGGTACTCTTCTAAGCTAGAAGGTTTGCAGGCTGTTTTCCCTTGACCTCGTCCCACTGCCCTGTTGTCCCTCCAGCCACTGTTACATCCATGCGCATGTCGTAGCCTTTCTCTACATACGCATTTGGCCATGCATCCTAGTAGTGCTTCAAGTTCACCGAATACACTTCATCCACGTACCCACGCAACATCGTCCATGTAACATCCATGCACATGTCGTGGCCTTACTCTGCATACGCGTTCGGCCGTGCATCCAAGTAGTGCTTCAAGTTCACCGAATGCACTTCATCCACGTAACCACGCAACATCGTCCAGCTTGTCCAATCTTGTCCCATTGCCATTGTGGTGGTTTTGTCCTTCAGGTTCTCATTGGCAAGACCATCATGCAAGTACTCCAGCAGTAAACACTTTGGGTAGTTGAAGGTCGAGATCCCATCACCATCAATGAAGCTTTCAATTTCCTCCACAAGTGCGGTGAACGCACTCAAGTACGCCTTAAGCAACCTATCTAGCCGCCTGTAGTCCTTGATCTTATGGAAGGTAAATTGCATCAACGTGCTTATTAAGTACCATTTTGGCTTTTGCACGCTTCTTGGTATCGTCGATTTTAGCACCGATTGCCATTAGAAGTACTGTTGCCATCGCTTTTGTAACCATGCTCACTGTAGTTTTCATTATTTTGAGTCTGCCAAGGGTCTGTGGTGAGGCCGTCATCACCTTACCATCATTGATCTTGGACAGCCCAACATTTGTCATTCCATCGTGTGTGCCACTAGGACGTGAAGAACTCTGTGAGGGTCACCCCACAACTTCCTGAAGGTACTGCCTCCCAAAGTGTCCTTGCTCTCACAATTGGTAAGGCAATTAAAATTTTTATTTATATTTTTAATTCCACCACAACCGGCACAACTACATGGTAAAAAATGATCTTTTCTATGCTGCCATGGGCAGCACAAAGATGGGTTCAAGAGAACACCCTAAGATATGTTCCACGGCATTATACAAGCCATAAAATCTAAGAACACAAGCAAAGAAAGAAATTGAAGGGAATAAAACAACTTTAGTATTGCTTAACAGGTGAAGAGGAGGGAAGGGAGGACAACTCTAATATAGAAAATTTACCTTCACACACTCCTCCCTCACTCCTCTTGTTGTCTTCTGGTCTTCCATGACCTCTTCTTGAGTCATCTTGACGCATCTTGTGCCTCCTTGGAGGCATCTCCCTTGTGCCTCGCGTCAATGGAGATGCCTCTAAAAATTCTCCTTCCCTTTCTTGTCCTCTAATTTCGTAAGAATCCATGATCTTGGGAAAGGGCGTTGCTCAATGTTTGGTTGAAGGAGGGAAGAGGGAACCTTGTATTTTGACAATGATTTTGGGGATGTGTGCTCTCCACCCGGTCCGACAAAAATCCACCAAATTCCCTGTAGAGGAGGAGAAGCTATTAGTATGTGGAAGAATAAAAAGGAGTTCATCACGACCTCTCCAAAACCATTTCTGATGCTTAAGACTGTTAAGTTTTAAGGTCTTACCTCCTTGTTGCGCTTCTACTATTGCTATAGTTACCGGTGATGTTTTACATCTATTGTGGCCACTGGAACCATTGTGGAGTTGGTCACAAAGATTGTATGGCTTTGAAAGCCATTGTAGCTCCAGCTCTTGCATGGAAGCCGTCATTCGAGTTCGTAGAACAGCTTCTAGATCTTGTTGGAGGACTTTCTCCCTCCACATCACTCTTGGGGGCAATCGTCATCAACGACCTATGCACGTAGACTCGAATCTTTCAGGTCTTTAGGAGCCCATGTCCACTTTACCTCACCCCCTTGTTTTGGTTCCAATAGGAGAGAGGTATTACCTCAAACTTGTGAGTTTGCATGAATTTTTCGTGTTTGGAAGTTAAAGTTTGTACTAAAAGAACTCAAATTTTATTTTTGACCCAACGGCATGAAATCGTTTTGTGCGAGGCATGCATGGGGATTTCGTGCAGGCACTTTTATTTTTATCTTCCGTCTCTCTCTCTCTCTCTCTCTCTCTCTCTCTCTTAAAATACCTTCAGCATACTTAAAATCCATGTACATGAATTTGTAAATGCAAAGAGAAAATCACACGTGTATTTTCTGATCATCATCTTAACTCGTGAGATTCATTGAGTTTTCCACAAATTGTGATAAGGAATGTTGTCCCTTAAGGTCCTTGACAATTGTTTTCACAGCAATAGCTAGGCATGAAACAATCTTCATTCTTGGTCACTCCCAAAGTTCAAATTCATTCATTGTGTGGACAGTTGGACTATGAAGATGTGGGTGCAAACACATGGGTAGCCTAGAGCTATTGGTTTGTAGGCTGTTCCGAAATTCATAAGCTTCCGTTGTGACCCGTAGACCGTGTCATTATCCTCATTATGTCCACGTTGGTCAATGTACAATTGTAACATTGTCATCGATAATATCTTATGGAACTAATAATACAGAAGGGCATCACGTGTTTTTCCATGAAATTGAATCTTCAAAGAACAGTGAAGGAACTCGTGTTACTGACATCAGTTTAAGCAATAAATATTTTTAATGTCCACGGCATCTTCAATTATCGAGTGAAACAAAATTTATGTGTCACCTTCATGATTCTCTTCTGATTAGCATATGTTTTCTTATCAAATGGTACGCTAAAGAGTTTCATGTGTCATTATTTACCAACTCACCATGTAATCTCAAGTTGTGGAGGACATGTCATTGGCTCGTCATTGAGACATTCCCAGTCTCGTTTGGAGTTTGTCCTTTGTGGGATAATATCTACTTTCTTGTGTTTTGAACACAATTTTCAGTGCAACGCAAGTATCTTTCCATTGTTGGTACAAGTCGTATACCAAGATTTGTATCCATCACTCACAAGTGATAAGTTATGTGCCTTCAAGAACGTACCATGTAGAAGTATCATGATGCTATCTCTTTATAATTCATACCAGGGTGCTTACACAGAATATGTATGTAATTGCCGCTACATGGCATGGCCATAACATGGCTTGTTTATGCCCTTAGTCTTCGAACAATCATGTTTCTCCGAGTGTAATGGTGCCATGGCCATTGACATGTCACTCTTATAGCAGAATCCATACATTCACAAAACAATGTTTTTGGTCTTATGGTGGCGCCATCTTGATGTAAAATGTTTACTGATGTCATAAAAACTCCCTGATGTCAAAACACTTGTTTGACCCTTGGTCCTTCCATCTTCTTAACCACTTTGATGCTACGATTCATGCACCAACAATAAAAGGACCGATTCCCTGATGGTGACGTGCACGTGGCCAGGGTACAATGGTATGGGCGGCATACATCCATAGGTGTAAGTTACACATGGATGAAATTTTCCTTAATCATGGTTATTAGCATCATAGACACCGGAGGACAATGTGTTTGTACCATGAAGTCTGTGTGGTCCATGTTGCTGAAATGGATTGTATCATCTCAAATTAGGCATGTTCTGTCATAATGACCAAACATGTTGTCATGACATGGGTCAAATTTGATAGGTTGTTATTCAATCCATCATGCAAGTTGTGCATGTTGCAAAAACTAGTGCGTGGATAGTTTCTCATCTCCTCACATATCGTTCATGGGTGTGGTGGAATGTATCCACAGTTATGATCCACAGTTCAAGGAATACACCTTCTCAATGACTCATGCCCACTAGTTCAAACGTGTCACAATTATCTTCATAAAATTTTCCTCTTGGCATATTGCTATTGGTAAATTCCCCAAATGATGACACGTTCAATGAGTGTATGAGTAACCAACTTACAAGAATGAGATGAAGTGTTTGGCACAGTCAACACCTAACACAGCTATCCACTCATAGTGAAGCCATTTGGGGTATGGGCTTAACTCATCACAACCATGTGTGATGCATTCCAACACGAGCATCCATTCCCTCCAAAGGATTTTTACCCCTTGACCATCTTCAAATTCTTCCAGATATTCTCTGACCCAAACAATGTGATGCGGTACTCCAAGTAATGCTAATAGTACACGTGAACGTGAATTTGTACCAAAGCATAAACTATACACCTTCATTTGGTGGAACTAAACATCAAGAAATAATAATGTGTCTTACATTGTACACTTAAGGTTTAAGTGAGCTCTTAACTGTAGTGGTCCTTTGATATCCATCACCTTGTGCCGTTGGTACAGCCATCATTGTTGTAAACGATACTTTTGACACATCACACCATTGGTGCGTTCCAAACTGGCGACTTTGGTGCGGTTGGCACTTGCGTAAACTTTTGTCTAATATCCGCGTTAGTTTTGAGATTTGTACTCTTGTATAATTCCCAATCGGTGCTCATAGTGTTCTTACGGTTGGAATTTGTGTGAATTATACAATTTCCATGCTGGTAGTGTAATTGGCATGTTCGTCATGCAAACAACATCCACAAAGGAAATTGTCACTAACACTTGCGTCATTGGATGGGAAGCTTGGACCATCGTGCCAAAGCGACAGTGATTGAGGGTCTCCAACCGTCAATCTATCCCATCCAATCTTCAACTAGCAGTAACTCATTCAAGCAATGTGGAGAGGCCGTTTTGTGCTACAATTTTCCTCTTTTGAATGGGAGTAATTTTGCATCCACAAAGGGACTCAAATCCTTGGGCTCTTTCCACTGTGGTTGGATCCTATGTCATTTCACAGTTTACTCTCACATCCAGAGAACAATTAACACGCTTTCTATCAATGCGGTGAGTATTTAAACTATCATGTTTATGAGACACGTACGGTGCCTTCTATGGGGGTACAATCAAGAATTCATCCCAAAATTTACGAGGTTTGAAACTATTTATATATCGCCAAGACTATAAATCACTCTAAAAATAATTATTTGATGCATTTTCGGTCACCATTGAAACATTTTAGATTCTGAAACAAGGTTTCCAAGACCTTGAGGTTGTTTGAATAATGTGGGTATGCTATATTCCACGTATTGAAGTAATACACATGTATTTATAAGTGAGTATTCTTCACAGCATAAAAAAATTGTTTGTTTTCTCCCACTCTTAATTATTTCTGACTGTGACGTGGAAAACCGTTGGTTTCCCATTAGAATTAAAAAAAATTATTTGGAGTTTTTGACCGTCTTTCACAGCGATGAACCTATGACCAACATGGCCAAACCCCAGGTTCAACCGAGGAAATCGTCCTTGCCTCTAGTGGTAGTAATACAAAAATATTTTTTTGTAAAGAAGACTTACTTGTTTAACACCAAGAATTGATTTCGTGAAAAAAAAAGGTACTTAGGAATATGATGGTCCTTCCAATGTATAGAATCTTATCCTCCATCCTCATTGTCGTGGAAGCCCCCTGCCACTGACTGTGTTATTTGTACATTATATATAGAAAGGAAACATTGTATATCCCGGTTTGCATGTCTAGGAGGCCGAAAAAACCAACGGAGGTAGAAGGAGGGACCTCTTCTCCTCTCCCTTGGGTTGTAGGCCCTTGTGAGAGGGAGAAGAGGAAGGTCACCGCCTGACCTCCCCCTTTGGCTATTGGGCCTCGCGTGGGGGGGGGGAGGGAGGGAGGAATGCCTCCCGACCTCCCCTACTTGGACTGTTGGTACAAGTGAGAAGGAGGGAGAGGAGACCGTCTCCTCTCCTCCTCCTTGGCCCATTGCCCCATGTGAGAGGGGGATGGAGAGAGGGGAGATTGTCTCCTCTACTCTCCCTTAGGTTGTTGAACCATATGAGATGGGTGCAAGAGGGTATATCACACCCTTTCCGCCCCCTTGGCACCTTGGCGCCGTCGGTGCAAAGGAAAACGCAAAAAGGAAGAGTTTTTCCCTCTCCTCCTCTGCCTTCGATGCCATGGACGAGGGGAAGGGGGAAAGCTCTCCCTTCTCTTCACTCTTGGTACCACTATTATGATGGAAGAGGGGAGCTCGTCCCTCTCCTTCCCCTCAGTGTAGTTGGCACCATGGACGAGGGGGATAAGGAGAGGCTCACTCCCCTCCTCCACCTCTGCACCATCGATACCAAGGACATGCGGAGGGGGTTGTCCCCTCTCCTCCACCTTAGCGCCATCAACAACACGAGAAGGAGTGGCATGTATGCTTGATATTTATATCCCAAGGCATAAGAAAGTCCCACAATCGTCTACTGTTCTTAAGGATAAATTTTCTATCGGATGAATCTCTAATATTGTTTATACAAGAACCACATTACAAAACACAGCTCTGTTCTACATTCAATCTTCGGTGGTAGCACCTCTCCCTATATCTCTTCACCACTTAGCCTACCATCAAGGAGACAGGTGCAACCCTGGACTCGTGTCGGTTCTACGATAGCTTTTCCAGCTTGGTCTGTTACTACCAGGTGCCGAAAAGGCCTCGTGGGAGGCAAGTTGAACATCTCATCGGAACACCGCCACTTGATGGTATTGAACCTGCTTGGGACATGTTCAGAGTCAAACTGCGGTTGATTCGGAGAAGCAAATTTTTTGCTAACGCTTCTTCCCATCACCTTGGGAAAACATCTACCCACTTTGTTCCCTCTTCAGATAAACTATCGTTCATGCATTCCACAATTGTGAAACATTACAAAAATTGTTAAGAAAAATAACCCACAACTTGTTCTACTTCTCCACCTACAGGTCACCTCAACCCTTCATCTTTGAAATATCCCGTTAAAGATACCCATTATGTTAGCTTTTACAAGCCATTTGTTTCACCAAAATTTGGCTTTATAGATGTCGAATCACCATGGAAAGTCGGCATAATTTTCTCAATCCCATAGTTCTCTTAGCAACTTAGATAATACACGCTTTCATCTCACACCTAGACACCTACATGTTATCAATACATGAGATAAAAAACAAAAATAATAAGTTTTCTTGCAAATCTAATATCAAATCCACCGTTGTGCAGAATAGACCATCGCCTCTCACCCCATGTCTCTATTATTCACCCATGGCTAGAAACAATCCAGAAACACAAACTGAACAACACGGGGGTTGGGTATTTTAGAGGGCCGCGTAATTCCATCCTTTGAACCCCCTTTCACATGGTTAGGACTAGTGGAATAGATACCCTTAGGGGTGAAGGTTTAGTGAGTGACCAACCCTAACGGGAAGGAAGTCCAACATAACCCAACAAATTTTTAATCGATGCATACTTACGTTGACATGACCTCATTCATAAGGGGCGTACTACCTCCGTAAGCCCCCACTGTAATGGTGCCAAACAATGGTGACCACCTCTAAGGCTCTATCTATCATTGTAAAAAAACTGTTGCTAACTCTCGCAACATGAAATAATGTTCCAATGCTTCACTAAGGTGCATAAAGTTACATAGAGACCTATGCAAATTTGGTTACACGGGAAACACAAAACAATTATGAATAGAAATGTAGGAAATAAATGAAATATGTGAAAAAATCCAGAATCCAATTTATACCTTGAAGTCTTAACCTCAAATGTCAAATTAAAATTTTAACCTTTTTTTGGTTCTGGAGTCCATTCATGATTTTTTGTTCTTTTTAAGCACTTCCAAATGTGATGTTCTCCAAACCCTTTGGTGAAATTATCATTTTCAGATAAACATATATTTATGATTACATACATGTATTTTTCTTGTATTCTACTCGTTTTCCCACATGGAAACCTTCCATGGACTACGTTCCACACATTCACTCTATCCATACATGTGTTCATGTCTATAGACATTCATATGCATCCATATGTGAATTCATATACGTATAACTAGAACCAAAAGTATCATATATATAATGTAGTATTTCCTTCATATACTTATGAAACGATTCATATACTTATGATATGATTTCATTTTCACAACATTTATCCATTCTTTAGCACACAGATTATAGATTATATATTTTTGGTTAAACTTTAGTTGAAGCTGTGTATGTTCCTTGAATTATCTTGGAGCGTGCACAACATTGTTCCTTGCTAGTTCATCTCATGTCCGGAGAATGGTGAAGTGAAAATAGCTTGTCTCGTTGAAAGTTCAAGAGGATGTGAGAATATCAAAGTTAGTATGTCGTAAAAATTTGACCTCGTAGTAATTTATTGTTTTTTTCCTGTCCTACGGAGAGCCAGAGTAACAACTATACAGGTTTGCGGACGTCCCAAAATTAGGTCCAAGAACCGATGATAATAGGCTACTACGTCACCAAATAACCCAAAAGAAGTAAAAACAATGGACACCAGTCAGAGTACAGAAAGATTGCTGTTATGTTGTCGGAAACATGGGAGTGACCATATCTCCACATAATTCTTGATATCTATTGCCATGTCCACGTTTTGCACATTAACCATGCCATATCCATTTCTAGAACTTTATCTTATTTATTAACGCTATATCCAACAAGCATGCAAAAAAAAAGATATGTGCAAATGTTCACGTAATGTCGACGCCGCATGCCATCGAGCGACAATATGCAGACGTCGTCAGACACGAGAGAAAAGTCACCAAACCCTTTTTAGAGGGGTTTGTGATTCTTCTCACAGAGGTTTGCAACACTTCTGAGTGGGGGGACCGAAACACCCCATGCGTTAAAAGGGAACCTGCTAGGCCCCGCTGCCGTGGGGCACAGTAGGAGCCTAGGAAAAATTAAAACCCTAAAACCCCGAGTGTAAACTGGGGTAAGGGTTTGAGAGTGGTTTGCATTGATAAAATGGGTTTGCTTCTCTAAAAAATGGAAAAAGCATTTTTTCTCGATTGCGACTGAGCGATTAGCCGGTTTTATTTTCGACTCGGAAATCCCCATTTGTGGATGTAGGGTTTTATGTTTGCGCGAGCTCCGCCCGCGCAAACATAGAAAACCCTAAATTCGTGAATGGGGGTTTGTGAGATACAAAAGAAATAAGAACCATTTGCTTCACGCAAAGGGTATATAGGGTTACATAGTAACGCCGTAAACACATCATTCATCCGGTCCTCAAAACGGAATTGAAGAGAAAAATCTCACAAATTTTAAAAACATTGAGACGATACGAGAACCACATTAATTCCTTGTAGAAGGAAAATTCATACAAAGATCTTCTAGATATTTCAAGGAAGTCTGCTATGTATGTTCCATGTTAGTATTTTTCAATACTAGAGGTGTAGAAACATGATTTTTTAAGAGAAAAAATCAGTATGTTCTTGTGTATGTTGGGTAATGACAAATGCTGTATAGGAAAAAAGGAAAATGCTGGATTTCTGGATGAAAAAATCACATAGTAAAATCTAAATTTAGTAAATTTATATTATGTAATAACGTTCTGTATTTATTTTGCATTAATCTGCCGCAAATTGTTTTTGGGGGAGTGACCATATACCCATAGAATTCTCGATATCTATCGCCATATCCACGTTTTGCACATTAACCACGCCATGTCCAATTTCAGAACTTCTTGCTTTTCTATTAACGCCATATCCAGCGAGCACGCAAAAAAATAGCTACATCCGAACGTACACGCTATGTTGACGTCGCATGCCATCCAGTGACAACACGTTGACGTCATCAGGCATGAAAGAAAAATCACAAACCCCTCTATTGAGGGGTTTCTGAATTTTCTCAAAAAGGTTTGCGATATTTTTAGTGTGGGGTCCGAAACACCCCATGCGTTGAAAGGGAACCTGCTGGGCCCCGCTGCCGCGGGGCTCAGTAGGAGCCCGTGCAAAAATAAAACCCTAAAACCCCAAGTATAATTTGGGGTTAGGTTTGAAAGCGGTTTGCATGGATAAAATTGTGTTTGCTTCTCCGTTTTTTAAAAGGCATCTTTTCTCGATCGCAATTGAGCGATTTGCCTTTCTCTCTTTTTTTTCTACTCGTAAACCCCCATTTGCGGATGTATGGTTTTATGTTTGTGCGGGCTCCGCCCGCGCAAACATAGAAAACCCTAAATCCGTGAATGGGGGTTTGCGAGTAGAAAAAAAAAGAAAAGAAAAAAAAATGAAAATCGCTCGATCGGAATTCCCGCGAGAGGGGGGGGGGAAGCAAAGCGAGGGGGTTGACACATCACCCCCTCGCTTCGCTCGATCACTGACTTCAGTCGCCGATCGGGCATGACCATAAAAATGGATATGGCATTTGTTTTCGGATATGACATAGTTTACATTTAAGTTAGGGATATCTCAGGCTTTTTTTGACGCTTGCGCTGATGTATCAGCCATTTGGCCGAATTGTTTTCCTCCTAACGTTTTGTTTCCATGATTAGATGTTTGGCTAGTCTAGCCAAAGAGCCAACTTGACTGGATGGGAAGCTTGGCTAAGCTACCCGTCCAATTTTTTACACTAAGAGTACTCTCCTTTATCTAGCAGACTTGCTTTGCTTGTCTGATTGCATTATGTCCGGTTCCTTCTTATGTGAAAAAATCGTGTCTGCTTGCAGACAAACGACCTTCTGTGTCTGATGCCCGGCAAGGCTCAAAATCCGAGGAGCGATGCAAAGAGTGGAAACAGTATTAAATCCTGAAAATAAGGTTGCGTGATTGTCGAAGACCAATCACGATTTTTCTTGTATCCACCGGTCCCCGATCGGAATGTAAATGGGTCACTACGTAACCCAAAAAAGGCTAATCGCTCGATCGCAATTATCGCGAAGCAAGGGTGGTGACACATCAACTCCCTCGCTTGGCTCGATCGGCGACTTCAGTCACAGATCGAGCATGGCCATAAAAATGGATATAGTGGAAGTTTGTTTCAACTTTCTGGATATAGCATAAATAATATTTAAGTTCCGGATATCTCAGGCTTATGTTGATGCTTGCGCGGATATATTAGCTGTATCGCCCTCCCGGAAAACTGTAGGTATGGAATCTTTCACAGCGTTTGAAAATCCCTCCCACCCCCCACCCCAACCCCTCCCGCCGTCCATTCCCCCTCCACCCCTCCCCCCAAAAACACCCAAATGAAGCGGCCAGAGTTTTCGCGGCCGATCGACATCCTTCGAATGACACGGTTCGTGTTGGGACATGGTTCGATGCCGGCAGGCTCATCGTCAGACAGTCGTCCTGCGCCTATCCCGCCGGAAAAAGTCGAATATAGGTTCGTGTTGAGGAATGTTGTCCATTTTCAATCGAACGGTGACAACCATTCCTCTCTTGTTTCTTTAGTCCGAGCAAAAGAATCTCGGACCGGGGATAGAATGTCCGTTTGGGTAAAAGAGGCCCAAGCATGCTTTCCGTCTGCGCCGCACTGCACGGCGTGGACGGCGTATTCCGCCATTGACGTCATGCCGTCTTTCAGCGTGTGTGGTGAGTCCGGACAAAGGAAAGGTCATTCCGGAAACAATATCTGATGTTGGATAGTGTTTGTCCACGGCACAAGCGAAGCTGCCGTTCGTCCATTACTGTTCATTTCAGCTGAATCCAATCGCAGGCGTCCGGCGTCTGTGACCTGGCAAAGCGAGGGGCGCGCCTGGATAG
>SZWC01008076.1:1054-15768 GCA_023375785.1 Penium margaritaceum
ATACACATACATATACATATACATATACATATACATAAACATATACATATACAGATACATATGCATATACATATACATATACATATACATATACATATACATATACATATACATATACATATACATATACATATACATATACATATACATATACATATACATATACATATACATATACATATACATATACATATACATATACATATGCATATGCATACACATATTCTTGTACATATATGTATACATAATGAGCGTAGTGTAGAGATGTCTGCGCGAATTCAAAAGTTTGGAGACGCGCTACTGAAAAAGTCACCTGCCATTGTCACTCCGTTGCAAACCGTGCAACCACGCGCGTCCTGAGCTAACCGCAGACGTTTGACACCTTGTGTCCTGTTTCAACAAAACATGGATTTCAGCCCGATGGAAATGCGCTGATTCTTAGCATTTTTAGTTATCTTTTACGGTCTTGTAACAAAAGGCGGCCTAAGCTAAACAATCTACTATGGTCGACTTTTTGGTCGTTACAAGAAGTGCCTTATGAGCTGATAAACACATAACTTAGGTGTTTAGTGCATGATATACTTGTTATCGATGACAATATGGCAATGTTGGAGAGCAAAGTCTGGAAGGCGGACATGGTGGATGTTGCTTACCAGACGTACATGAGACCTCAATCTTCTAAGTGGGCATTACTTCAAAACTTTGGAGAGCGCTGCTGAAATACCCTATGCAAACAGCCCATCGCTTCACAAGGACTGCGATATTCACTCCGAAGGTCGAGAACAAACTGGCCAACTACCCCACCCTCAATGGATATTCGCGAACCTTCTGACAGCTTTGACCACTCTCGCCAACCTACGAATAGAAGTGTTACGACCTTTCAGTCGACTTCTTGACGACTCTTGACAAATCTGGACTTATAAAGATGTATCGCACATCTTCACCTTTGATTCTCAAAGACCCCTGAATTCTCAGCGGACCCTCTTGGATCCGACCACTCACAACGCAACTCTGCACGCGTCGCTCGACAATCGACCAACGACCCCGACTACACTCCATCTGTAACTCAACACTTGTATCCATTTATTCGATCATTTTGACACCTGTCATCAAATTACACTTACTGCTAGTTATGAATACCTCAAGTGTCCCGAATTCTAAATCATGTTTTGTCTCGTAACTTCTACCCGTTAACCATCTACACTCCGTTCGACGTAACACTTTGTATCAGAGCGTAGCGGTGCAGGAGAGGCATTTGACTACATTACCCATCTGGAGGACTACCTTGCACAAGTGTTCAGTGCATCTTTCACGCCAAGACTTCACAGACTTCGTGACTACGACGTGAGGCAAGTGAGTGCATCCAATGACCAGTATCACGTCTTCAGTGATGACATTGTCAATGGAGGAGCAGAAAGTACCAATGCACACAAACCCTGAAGCGACAACGAATGCTGGCGTGGCAGGCTTTGCGATAGCTGGAACTACTTGTACTGCTTCAGCAACCAATCCGGTCACTGACCAAACGGTGACGAACCAGCCGCTCCTACTGACAGCCTTGACGATGACAGGTGGCACAGGACAACATGCGCGGATCAACAAAGGACTGGCGAACAGGATCTCCGCACTCGAGGGAATCAACAGCCACCTGCTCCAAAAACTCAATGTTGTAATAGAGGCTCTTTGCAACACAAGCACGTGTGAAGTGGTGCTCGTCAAGAGAAATTCCCAACTCTCAAGCAAACCTGAAATTCGTCCGGCTCCACAAGAACCGTTTGATCCTGCAAATTCAAAAGGACTAACGTTTTGGATGTGGCTGACGAGTTTGGAGGTATACTTCACCGCAGCTGGGGTTAACGATGACCAGAAGAAAATTGACCTCGCAGCCGTGCTTTTGCATCGCACGGCATTGAATTGGTGGTACGACCTAAAGACCACCCAACGGCAGGAGGAGACTAGTGGAGCATCATCAACGGCTCATGGTGCCCATCTCACATCACGGACCGCAGGCGTTCCACCCTTGGAGCAGATGAACCCGCAATGGCAAGACGCGCTGACACCACCAACCGATCGGAACATTTTTTTGCGAGCAATGCTTTGGACAACTGAACGAGAAGTCTGACGCACGGTAAAAACTCCAGCGTCTACGTCAGCAGACAAGCGTGGCAGAGTACACGCAAAGATTCTGCAAGGTTATCACCGGAGTAGACATCAGCCCTGATGAAGTCTATTTCCACTATAAAAATTGTCTCAAATGAGACATCCGCCAAGCGATCGCTGTTTTTGGCATCTAGAATGACTTACTGCAGATTATCGCAATAGCACAAAGGATCGACAGTGCCGAAAACAACGCTCAGATCCAGGAATCCTATGGCTGGTGACCTCCTCACCACAGTTATCGTGGGAATGGAAAAAGCCAATCGGTGGAATCCTCGTCTCCAACGGAAGTGGACACCGCCGTCAAGAGAGACACGCAAACCTGCTACATTGGCAGAAAAGTTGGACATATCGCTCGCAACTTTCAAAGCAAGCATTGGGCCAAAGAGGGGGAGAAGTCGTAGCAAAACAAGTCATGAAACGGCAAAGGGAAGGAGTAAAAGGCGCAACTCTTGTCTGCAAGGAATGATGTATGCCAAAGGATTGCCCATCTAAACGACCCACATCACCACAGAGGGTTTCTGAGATCACGAAGTTTGACAAGAGGTGCGAGGATAACCAACCGGCGAGATTGCTAAAAGTTCAGCCTCGAGGATGCAGAAGTCACATAACGGTACCAGTTTTACTAGATGGAGGTGCTTCACACAGCTTTGTGAGCAACGACATGGTTTGCAAGCTGGGTTGGCAGACAGAACCAGGGGTGTTCAAAGGGAAAACTGTCAATGGGAGACTTTAGATACGGAGACTCCGAGAACCACTACGGCTACAAGTGGGGGATCAACGGGACGTAACGATCTGGAGGTCTTTTCCAATGAGCGGCCACAACATAATCCTCATACGATATCTTCTATAACAACACAATCCGCAGGTTGACTGGAAAAGTGGCGACGTCTGCGTGGAGATTGATGGTGCCAAACGAAAACTTTTGCATGCGGGACGGAAGCCGGCAGTGGAAGCAACAGAGGTAGGAGCAGTAGAGGAAGTCGCGAAAGCTGAAATGAGATAAGCGGTGCAGCGGATACAACTCAACGTGGCCGAGCACTGTATATGACGAGGAGCTTGTGCGTGGCTCATACATCTCGAGCCAATGGGAGAAGCAGAAGTGGGAACAGCTGACTCGTCATCGACCTCATCAGCTTCATTGTTCTCGACAAAGTTCGCGATGGTACCGGAAGAGTTCGCACCTCTCATTCAGGATTTTGTGGACGTCTTTCCCAACGAACTCCCAAAAAACTTACCTCCTCAGCGAGACATCGACCATCACATCAAGCTGAAGCCAGGCATCAGACCTACCGTCCAAGGGGCCTGTTGGATGAGAAATCACAAGCTGACCGAGTAGTTTGACGAGATGCTCGGTCAGGGATTCATCCGCCCATCCACGTCACCCCACACCGCACCAAAACCATTCTTAAAAAAGAAAGGTGGCAAGATGTGGATGTGCGTTGATTACAATGCTTTCAACAACACTACCATCAAGAACCACTATTCTCTCTCTTGAACCGACAAACTTTTTGACCAACTCCGAAAAGCCCGAATTCCCATCAAAATCGACTTACGCAGCGGATATCACCAAATATGTGTGGCAGGTGCCAACACCATGAAGACAGCATTCCGAACTCGCTATGAGCACTTCGAGTTCACGGTCATGGCGTTTGGACTCACAAACGCCCCAGCGGCGTTCATGGCAAAAATGAACAAAATGTTCAGGCCACAACACGACAATTGTGTTGTGGTGTACCTCGACAACATTCTCGTGTACAGCCGTACCGTGAAGGAGCACGATAGACATCTCTGAAGAGTTCTCCAAGTTCTACAAAGCAAGACGTTTTTCAGAAAACTCTCAAAATGCGACTTCGGTCGTCGTTTGATCGAGTTTATGGGTCACGTCATCAACGGCGGACGGATCACCATGGATTTGGAAAAGGTTTCAACAGTTGCTTATTGGCCAATGCCGACCAAGGTTCGAGATATTCAAGTTTTTCTTGAGTTTTGCAATTACCACCGACCATTCGTACGGGACTATGCGCGAGTGTCAGCGCCTCGTTCCGACCTCACTCCAAAAGAAAACTAGTGGCAGTGGAGAGATAGCAAAAGAAGCGTTCACCGCTTTGCGGAATGCACTAACCTTGGCATGAGCCCTACAATTAGCCAATCCATCCGTCGACTACATCATGGCTACGGACGCATCAGACCGAGCTATTGGTGCAATCCTCGAGCAAGACCATGGAAACGGCAAACAACCGGTTGCCCACATATCTAAAAAAATGCAAGGACCGGAACTCAACTATGCGGTCCACCAAAAAGAGATGCTAGTAGTCATGCACACATTCAAGACGTGGGGATACTACCTAGAGTGTCCTTGATGCGTTGTGCGCACCAACCACCATGCATTGAAACACTTGAAGACGCGGCCGAATCTCAGCGGACGTTAAACCCAATGGATGGAGTTCCTCGAATCCACGTTCAACTACAAAATTCATTACCGGCCAGGAAAAATCAATCCAGCAGACGCACTCAGCCGTCCACCAAGATTAACGGCCGACGTGTTAACCCTCCAACTACAGCAAGACCCCCACCTCAAGCGATTGTTTGCACGAGGCTACGATCAACACAACGGATATGATAAAACCATGTTCTGGTTCAACGCACCCTAATGGCAACGTCACTTCACCTGCCAAGTGGTCGCTCCCCCGAACGATGAACTTCACCGTATGCTACTTAAATAATGCCATGACACCGGTCCAGGTGGACACTTTGGAGAGGACAAGACGTTGAAGAAGCTAGAGAAAAACTATTTGTGGAACAAGATGCAATCCGACATGGCCAGCATCTTAAAGGCTTGCAATACATCTCAGCAACAGATTTTTCGCCACACGAGGCCTCCCGATCTTTTGCAGCCACCTCCTATTCCAACAGAACCATGGGCAGATACCTCCATGGACTTTGTTGTTGGTTTCTTGTCTCACATCTCTCACTTATACTCTGTTGTATCCTCCTAGCTTATGTACATTGGTGTGCAGATGACTGGCGGTGAGAGGCGACACTGATGGAGTGTCGCCCAGTGGAGCCGACGTACGCTGAGGCCTACATGCAGTTTGCTAGAGCCTCCCTTCAACGTGCTCAGCTCCATCGGCAGACCTCCTCGGCAGTCGTGCCGTCGATAGGCAATGCCGCTGCATATGTTGTCTGCGCATGTCCAACACCACATTTGACCGCGCTGCTGCGTCCACAGTGCTATGTCTTGCCTAGGGTCCAAGTTTCATGATTTCCTGGCGCTGTTGGTACCAGGGGTTAGCGTAGACGCTGCCTGGGTTCAGGCAGCCATAAATCCTCATTGCATTTTTCTAGCTGATTCTGACCGCACGACTCCATTTGCAGTGTGCGTATCATGGTATGGTCCATTTTCCAGGCAAAACAGACGACACCCGGGTTTGGGCTGTCTGCCATCTGGCAGGGCTCACAGAGAAAACCTGCCTGCCATAAAATAGGGCTACTGTCTAATTAGCTTAGAAACGGAGTAACAAGCTCTACAGAGCTGGTAGGGAGCTACATTTTGGAGGGGTCATCCATTGTTGCTCATTCTTGATTCCTAATCAGTCACTTCCAGTTTTCTGCTACTTTTTGGTACTAACACTGGCGCACGCATTTATGAGTAGCAAACCCAAAGCACCCATACTTAGACTCTAGAGCAATAGACTGAGGGGGCAGCAGACTAAGCAACGAGCGTGGAAGCCTGCACACTGCATCAACAACGCTATTGCCCCAACCTATTGTCCAGCACAGTTTCAAGCTTGGTATCAGAGCCAGAGCGTAACAACAGCAGTAGACGACTTACGTACAGGTGCTTGACTACGACGTCAAACCCCCATACGCACCAGTGCATGGGGAAATGCTGCCGGATTTTTTCCGGCAGCATTGACCCACCTGGTGGCGGCGTTAGATTCTTTCCCACAGCCACTAGGCCAGGGGAAATGCTGCCGGATTTTTTTCGGTAGCACTGAACACCACGCGTGACGCGAGGAGGTGAGTGACAGGCCACGTCAGGCACCTGCTGGCGACGACGCACATGGCAACGTCATCCAGGTGCAGTGACTGGCAATAGCAACAAGCAGCAGCAGCAGCCTGCAGCAGCAAGAGTTGCTTGCTGCAGCAGCTAGCAATGGCAGTAGCAACCAGCAGGAGTTGTGCGGAGTAGCAGTAGCTGGTAGGAGCAGCAGCTTGTAGCTGCTCGTAGCAGCAGCAGCCCGCAGTGCGAGTAGCAGCAGCATCCAGCAGCAGCAGCTCCCAGTAGCAGCAGTGGCAGCTCGTAGTAGCAACAGCAACAGTAGCAGCGAACAGTAGCTACAGCTCGCTGTAGCAGCAGCAGGAGCAAGCAGCAGGCATCAGCAGCAAGGTACATCTAGGAGCAGCTGCTGCAGCAACCGCCAATAGGAACACAAGTTGTTGCTGCTCGCAGCTTGCTACTTGTAGGGAGCAGCGAGCTGCAAGCAGCAAGCGGCGAGCTTGTTGTTCGCTGCTTATTGCTCATTGTGAGCTGCAAGCTCCTTGTGAAGAGCAAAGGAAAAAAAAAACAACAAAAGCAAGAAAAATCCCCCATAGCACACGTGGTCCAACAGCGGTTGCAACCACCACCACAGCCGGTGCCGTAGCCTCAGCAGCAGGAAAAACACGTAGCAGCTCAACCGCAGTAGCAGCAGCAGCAACAGCAACTGTTGCTGCAACAACAGCTACAGCTGTAGCAGCAGAACCAGTAGTAGCAATTGTAGCAACAGCAGCAGCCGTTGCTGCCACAACAGCCGCAGTAGCAGCAGCAACTACAATACCAGACCAGTAGCAGCAACAGCAATTATAGCAGTTGTAGTCGTAGTAGTAGTTTTCCTACAACTAATAGACCAACAACTCTAGCAACAACCGATGCTGACATTGGCCCTCTTCAGCTGACGTCATTGCTAATGTCACCACTAACATCATAGAAAAACAAGAAAAAAAATAGTAGCAACCCTACACAAAACACAACAGCAACTGCTAACGACAGCCATCCTAGGCTCACGTCACTAGTGACATCACTATTGACATCAGTAGCCCATAAAAAAAAGAAAACAAAAGGGTAGAAGGAGGGGATCCATGGTAGAAAATGAAGAAGGATCCTCATCTATTGGAGGACCCCCTTTCTTGCAACAGCTCCAACAGTTGCAGTAGCAATAGCGGCAGCAGTTGCCGCCATTGCAACACCAACAAGAGCGGTAGTAGCCGCAACAACAACAACAGCATTAGCAGTAGCAGCAATAGTATGAGCAGTACTAGTAGTAGCAGCCGTGACAAGAATAGCAGCAGTAGCAATAGCAGCAGCAACAACAGCAGATATAGCAACAATAGGAGCAGAAGAAGCCACAACAGCAACAGTAGTAGCAACAACAGCGGCAGCAGCACCAGCCAGTATAGCAGCAGGAACAACAACAGCAACAACAGCAATAGCAGTAGCGAGAGGAACAGCAACAGTACCAACACCCTACAGGCTTTGTCACGGGTCATGTTGACTCGACAGATCTGCTCGTCGCTTTGCACTTGCAGCTCACAACGCTGACACAACAGACAGCCGTAATGCAGCTGCCGACACTATTGCCGCAACAGTAGCTCTAGTAGCAGCATCAGCAGCCACTACAGCAACGTCAACAAGCATCGTTTGCTCTACTTGGGAACGTGAGCCCTGCGTTCTCCTATGCCACGCAATACCTGGCGCAACAATAGACGTAGCGCTAGTAGCAGATGTTGACGTTAGTCCTAGGCCCCTCTCTGGGTGCTGGCCGTAGGCCAAAGGACTTCGAAACCCCGTCGCCGCCACTTCAGGCTGGCGACCAGTTCCGGAGCTGGGAGCTAAGCTTTCGGATCTGGACACAGGGCGAAGGCTTGTGGCCCTACTATGTCTTGCCCTTCGACTCCACCCAGGCCAACCAGGTTTATGACGCCGGTCGCACCGTGCGTACCCTCGTCCCTGTGGCCCCTCAAGCTGCACATCTCGCCCTTAAGTGGTGGCAACCTCACCACTGACGCACTCCCTGACCCAGTAGCAGTGTGGCACGTACTCACGTGCCCTCACCGCCTATCCGGTGACGCTGAGACCAGCCGCCTGCTGTGGAAGTTCAACTCCCTCTGCATGGGGGAGACAGAGACGGTCACCTCCTATTGGCAGCGCGCAGAGGACATCATGCGCTGCGTTGGAGAGGCTGCGCCAGCCCCTCTCTCCGCGCTCTTGACCATCAAGCACAGCGCCACCGACCCCATCTCTGACGTCTTCCTCCACTATTCCAAGGACTTCCTCGCCGTGATGGCTGCCCAGGGTACCCTCATGCCTTGGACGTACGAGCTCTTCCTCCGCATCGAGAAAGCTCGTCAGGAATCACACATCCATAGCACGGAGTCCCTTGCCTCTCTTGTCGTTGCCTCCGTGGCTGTCGCCGTCCCCGTAGTTGCAGTGTCTTTCAATGCCTCCTGAGCTAGCAAGAAGATGAAGAGAGGCAAGAAGGGTAAGGGTCCTCAGTAGCAAACTAGCAGATCTGGCAGCGCCAGCCTCGTCTGCCACAACTGTGGTCAGTCTGGTCGCGGGTGGTACACGTGTCCACTCCCGACTGATGAGGCTCACGTCATTGCCACCATGCATCCCTAGCTTGAGCGTCGCCTTACTACCACTGCCGTGACCGTCGCTGCTCCCACCGCATCTCCACCGCCCACGACGGCCCCATCGTAGCTTCCTCCGCAGCCTTCCACGCCCATTGCTTCATCCCCGGTACCTCCCTTCCCCTTCCTAATCTCCGGCGTCATTACAGCATAGTCGTTCCACTCCGTCGGACCCTCCGCCTGTGAGCAACAGCTAGAGCAGTTCATTGCATTCCAGCTCGGCCTTCCTTGCCCTCCTCCTTAGGGAAATGTAAGTTACGTAGATGTTATTTCCTCCCTAAACTTCCTCACAGAGTTAGTCCTACGATCATGTCTTGTATCTCTGTCCATCCCATCCTCTGCAGTGCCTTGCTCCCTTGCTCCTCTTCGTGATGATGCCGCCTGGCTGTATGACTGGTAGTCCTGATTTGCTCCTCCGTCCACTTAGTCAGCGTTGCTTGCCAACTGCCATGTGACTGTCAGCGACCTGGCCACACCGGTCTAGGATCCGTAAGAGACCTGGATCATCTACTCTGAAGCCAGGCATCACATGACGGCGTCGCGCGAGACTTTCAGTGTCCTTGGTCCCATCATCGATGTCACAAGGGTTCGGACGGGTTCAGGTGAGGTCTAACCCGTTCGTGGTATCGGCGTCGTTTGTTTCTATGGTCAACCTGGTGATGTCTTCTTGATTGACGTTATCTTCGTCCATGGCCTTGAGCTCAACATCATGTCTGTCACCACCCTTGATTGCATGAGCATGGACATTCCGCATTCGCGTAGTTCGGCATTGTATCGTTGCGTCCGTCCGATCGTGCCGTTTTGCATGCCACCGGCCGTGGCAACTTGTGGCACGTACCGCGCCTGTTTGCTTCTACCTCTTTTCGGCCAAGACTCGACACATTTTTGTTACTAGCATAATGTCTCCACAGCACACGTGGCTCTTGCATCACCGCCTTTGTCACCTCCACTCTGCCACTATTGATAGCATGCTTTGCACGCAGCCAACCACGGGCCTTGTCCCAACCTCCTTTCATCTGCCGTATCCCACCGAGTGCATTGATTGCACTCAGGGGAAGATGCACCGTCCTACCTACTCCCTCTCTGCCTCTGGAGCATCCGCCTTGCTCGCCTTGGTTCACTCTGATGTCATGGGTCATCTCCTCACAGAGTCCGTCGGCGAGCATGGTTGTTATGTCCCGACACTTACGGATGATTATTCTCGCTATCGTTGGGTCTTGTTCCTTTGGCAGCAGAGCGACGTCGCTCCCACTATTTATGATTGTCTTTTTTTAGCTGAATGCGAGTGTGGTCACCCTCTCCGTCACTTCTCTTCTGATCGCATGGGTGAGTTTCTGGGGGAGATCACACTCTTCCTCGCCTTTCGTGCTGTCCATCATGAGACGTCGGCGACTTACACGACGGCCAAGAACGACGTGTCTGAGCGATGGAACGACACCATGGTCGACGCCGTCCGTACCATGCGCGTCGAGTCTGGCATCTCTGACGGCTACTACTTTGAGGCCATGGCCTACATGACGTGGGTCTGGAACGGGCGGAAGACTCAGATCCAGGCCAATAGTGAGCACTCAGGCCGCCTCCTCACATACTCTCACTCCACGACCCCCTGTCATCCTACAAGGCTCCTCGACTCATGTCAGATCCACTCCCACGGTCGTGATTGGGGATCCCGGAACCAAGGCACTTGGCTTACCCACACTCTCAGTCATCGTTGACCTACATCCAGGGTCAGCTTTTGGCTATACCTTGCTCCATCAGGAGCACCGTTATGTCATTGCGGACATGCTTACACGTACGTCACTAGGGGTGCGGGACACGCACGCCCTCATTGTCTGCCCCATGGAGTGACCAGAGGACCCAGCCACACTACGTGAGGCTCCGGCACCTCTGAAGGCCACTCATTAGGAGGCTGCATATGCTGATGAGCTTACCGCCATTAGGCAACATCCCGTCTTTGAGCTTGTCGACCTCCCCCCGAGCTATAAGGCCATGGCGCCAAGTGGGTTTACCGGCGAAAGTGGAAGCCAGACGGGTCCCTGGACAAGTACAAGGCCCGTCTCACAGCCAATGGGTTTGCTCATGTCCCTAGGATCGACTATGACCAGATCTTCGTCCCGGTTGGTCAGTTCTCCACCAGCCAGGCATTGTTTAGCCTTGTTGTCCAGCACAGGTGGGAACTGCATCAGATCATTGTGAGCAACGCCTTCCTCCATGGTTCACTAGAGGGCGAGGAGCTCTACATGGTGCAGCCTCCAGGCTTCAACGATGGCTCCGGCAAGGTCTGGAAGCTGTGGAAGGCGCTCTACGTCTTAAAGCAGTAATCGCATTGTTGGAACCAAGGGATCAGTCATATGCTCCTTAGCGGCGGCCTCCTTGATAGCTCTACCGACCCCGCGTTGTTAATCAGTCCGCGAGGTCAGACTCTTGTCGCTGTCCTGGTCTATGTTGACAACCTGCTCATCGCATCACAGGATGCAACTGCCATCCATCAGGTCAAGGACTTGCGACATGCTCCCTCCCAGATGAAGGACCTCGGGCCAGCACTTGTCTTCCTGGGTATGGAGCTTGAGCATGATCACTCCGTGGGCATCTTGCATGTCCATCAGGCCGCCTACGACTAGACCTTGTCCGGGCGCTTCGCCCAGGACCTGCCCCTCGTGCCGAGAGCATCCTCACCCAGGTCGCCCGATGGTTAGGCAATGCTCAAGCGCTCTAATCAAGCCGTGGTGGAAGAGCCAGTAGACGTGACCACGTACTTGCAAGTCATCGGTTCACTGAGGTTCCTGGCGACGATGATGCATCTAAACATTGCGTTCGCTGTCAACGTTCTTGCACAGTTCTCGTAGGAGCCGCGTTACCTCCACTTTGCGGTCGTGGTCCAAGTGCTACGCTATGTCGTTTCTACCCCAAGGCAAGGCCTCATGTTCCGTTGACAGCCGTCCATTGTGGTGACGGGATACACTGACAGTGACTGGGCCGGCGGTCCGAACGGTAAGAGTCGTACTTGCTAGATCTTTCTTGTTGGCCGAACGGTTGTATCCTGGCAAAGCGGCAAGCAAGGCTGCATTCTACGTAGCACTGCTGAGGCTGAGTATGTAGCCCTTGGTTCTAACACTTGTGAGAGCGTGTGGTTGCGCCGCCTGTTGTCCCAGTTGCGGTAATCAGTCCCGTCCATCACATTGCACTATGACAATGAAAGTGCCATGGCCATTACTCACAATGACGGCGTGCACCACACTCGCACAAAGCACATCAATGTCGAGTATCACTATGTGTGTTCGTTGTTGCATGTCGGCAGCATCAGCATTGTGTGGGTTGAGACAACACGACAGTTGGCAGATTTCTTCACGAAGGCACTGAAGCGTAACTCTTTCCAGAAGGTTGTGAGTGTCATTGGCCTGCGTCCGTGAGGTTCTATTTCTCCCTATCCACTCAGTCTTTGTGCTCTCAGCCCGTCCATGTGCACTACGCCTGTGAGTCATGGGGGAGTGTTGGTTTTTCGTCTCACATCTCTCACTTATTCTCTGTTGTGTCCTCCTGGCTTGTGAACATCGGCGTGCAGATGACTGATGCCGAGATGCGACGCTCATGGAGTGTTACCCGGTGGAGTCAATGCATGCTGAGGCCTACACGCAATTTACTGAAGCCTCCCTTCTTTGTGTTCAGGTCCATTGGCAGACCTCCTCGGAAGTCCTGCCGCCGATAGGCGCTATCCTTGCATATGCCGTCTGCACATGTCCGGCACCACTTTTGACTGTGCTGTTGCGTTCACTATGCAATGTCATGCCTAGGGTCCAAGTCCAAGAGGCTATCCAAGTGATTTTTGGGTAATGTTGGTACCGGGGATTAGCGTAGACGCCGCCTGGGTTTAGGCAGCCATAACTCCTCACTGTTATTTCTCTAGCTAATTCTGACTGCACAACTGTGTTTGTAGCGTGCGTATTATTGTATGGTCTAGTTTTCACGCAAAATGGACGACGCCCAGGTTTGGGCTGTCGGCCGTCTGGCAGGGCTCACTTAGAAAACCTGCCTGCCAGAAAATAGGTCTACTTTTTTATTGGCTTAGAAACTGAGTAACAAGCTCTATAGAGCTGGGGGGGAGCTAGATTTTGGAGGGGTCTCCCATTGTTGCTCATTCTTGATTCCTAATCAGTCACTTCCTGTTTTTTGCTGCTTTCTGGTGCTAACATTGGTGCATTTCTGAGTAAGAAACCCAGAGCACTCAGACTGAGACTCTAGAGCGTCAGACTGAGGGGGCAGCAGACTAAGCAACCAACGTTGAAGCCCGCACGCTGCATCAACAACGCTACTGCCCTAACCTGTCTCTAGTACAGTTTTAAGCTTTTGTCACCACATTACAAGTTACTCCTGAGGGATATTACGCCATCCGCGTGCTCGTCCATAGGTTTTCTACAATGTCACACTTCATCCCGACAACAACCACCTTGTACACGTAGGGAACAGAATTGTTACTTCTAAACAACATCGTACGGCTACACCGCATACCGAGAACCATCACGAGTGACAGAGACGGTCAATTTACTAGTCAATTTGGCGCGAATTGATGACTCCTATGGAAGCAAAATTCAACCTTCGACGGAGTTTTGTCCTCAAACCGATGGTCAAACCGAGCAAACAAATCAGACACTCAAACAACTACATCAAACACTATGCAAACCTCATGGGACGAATTGGACACAAAGACTCTTGACCGCCGGAATCGCATATAACTCGGCAATTTCCACCGCAACAGCTAAAACTCCATTTGAAGTGGTATACACAAAACTTCCCCCCACACCTTCCGAGCTACAAAGTTGCAGTTTGTAGTTGGGAAGGTGTGGGGAGAGGTTTGTCGTACACCACTTCAAATGGAATTCCAATAGTCGACGTTCAACAGAGAGACTTCACCACCATCTGGGAGGAAACACGACACACCCTTGCGAAGACAAAAGCAACGATGACGCAAGCAACAAACTGACATCATAGCGGTGACATCTTTAGGGCTGGCGATCGCATTCTCCTCAGTTCGGCGAACATCAAACTCCGAGGATCCGACAATTCAAAGCTCAAACCCCGATGGTTCGGACGGTATGAAATCGAGAGCATCCAAACCCCTATGGTTGCACAATTCAAACTCCTCGACACTATGCAAGTTCATTTGGTGTTCCATGTCAACACACTCTAGCAATACCGAGACCCCATAGAGAGCTTCACTGGCACAGATTTCCCTCCTCCTCCTGCTCCCATCTAAGTGGACGAAGACACAAAGTATATCATTAAGGACTTCCTCGTTCATTGACGACAAGACAAGACAAAAACAACATCTCGTCAAGTAGCACGGCTACGATGCCGCACATAACAATTGGGAACCGTATGACAATCTCGAAGACGGTGATCATCTCATCGACGGCTACTACCACCGACTCCAGGCCACATCTGTATGCACGCCAAGACGTCGCAGCTAAAAGGGGGGAAGTTTTGCACACCATACATACACGAGACCCTAATCTTCCAAATGGGCATTACTCTTGTTACACAACGAGCCCATCGTGTCTCGAGGACCACAATAATCACTCCGACAGCCGAGGGCAAGCTGGCCAATTGCCTCGACCTCAATGGATGTTCTCAAACCTTCTGATAGCTTCAACCACTCTCGCAAACCTACAACCAGAAGTGTCACGACCTTTTAGTCGAATTCTCGACAATTCTCAATGAATCTGGATTTATAAATATGCATCGCGCATGTAGCGGGAGGGCCGGTTCAGCCCTCCCACCTCGCTGAAGCGAGGGGTGGTTGCGCACCACCCCTCGCGTCAGCGAGGGCTGGCCGGCGGCCAGCACTTTGCTGGCCGCCGGCCAGCTCGCTGCCGGCCGGCTGGACG